>JANHFT010000054.1:185677-199527 GCA_032467955.1 Pseudoxenodon macrops | reverse complement strand
TTAGAAGGCCAGATCCTGAAGATGAAACTCAAATACTTTGGCCACCTAATGAGAAGGAAGGACTCACTGGAAAAGAGAGTCTAATGCTGGGAAAGGTTGAGGACAAAAGAAGAAGGAGATGACAGAGAATGAGGTGGCTGAATGGAGTTACTGAAGCAGTCCGTGTGAGATTAAATGGACTCTGGGGACAGGACAGGAAGGTCTGGAGGAACAGGGGCAGGACATGAAGGTCTGGAGGAACATTGTCCATGGGGTCGCGATGGGTCGGACACGACTTCACAACTAACAACAACAACTCTCAAATAATACTGTATCCACAGTTCCAAAATAGAGAATAGTGTCCAATGTGTTCAATCTGCTGTTCTTAGTCAAAGGAGAAGTGTTTAGGTTCCACTGGCTATTCATTTTACATAAAACTGTAATATGTGTCCCCCAAAAGTGCTTAGGAGTTGCACAGTGTCCAAACTCTTAGTCTGTCAAACATAGTGAAAATATTATTTTTCATTCTCTATCCATTTTCTGTCTATCTCTATATATTTATGGCCAATGTGGATAACTTGTTGTCTGCCAGGTTATTTAGATTTTATTTAGCTAGAAATAAATCATAGGAGATTTAATATATTTAGCAAAAAGAATTGGGGAAAAAACCCAACTTCTTCATAAATAAAACAATTCTCACATTTTAAAGCAACTAACCAATGAAAGGCCATTCAGGAGATGTGTTTCATGAAGTGGATTCCACTATGGGATACATTCTACATGCTTTCTGAACTACTTCTAGAGGGAGGTGGGCTTCTGAGGATGTCAGTTAGAAGGAAATAAATGGAACAAAGTGCTTTGAATACTTTGGATCCTTCAAGATGTGACTAACATGACAAATTAACCTTAGAAATTTAGAAATTTTAGTTGCAGTAATTATACCAGAACTAGAATAGTACAATCCAGGGGTGAAATCCAGCAGGTTCTGACAGGTTCTGGAGAACCGGTAGTGGAAATTTTGAGTAGTTTGGAGAAGTGGCAAATAACACCTCTGGCTGGTCCCAGAGTGGTGAGGGAATAGAGATTTTGCAATATCTTTCCCCCAGGAGTGGGGAGGGAATGGGGATCCTTCCTCTGGAGTGGGGAGGGAATGAACATTTTGCAGTATCCTTCCCCTGCCATGCCCACCAAGCCACACTCACAGAACCGGTAGTAAAGAAAATTGGATTTCACCACTCTTACAATCTCACATTAGGTAGACCTCTGCACATCATTCCTAATCTAATTTGTAGATGTAGGATTTGGTGATGGTATAATTCAATTGCAATCTGCAGTTCAGTTCTGCAGTGATATGCTTTTGCACATTGTGTCTCTTTCACTTGGGCTTTCTATGAAAATAGCAGCTACCCAACGAAGCCAATTTGAGTAGAAATTGGAAGTGGGTGAGTTGCAGTGCAGAAAACAGCTACCAGACATCCCAGCTGCAAGGGCTTCATAGAGTTTCTTAAGGATAGAAAATTCTTTGGCCATTCAGTGAATTCACTGAGAATTGTTGAGTGCTGAGAATATTCAACTTTATAAGCTTTCTCTAGCCATGAAAGGAATAACGGCTCCTTTATGGCCTATGTTGGAACTTCAGTTTCTACAAGTTTTTTCAGAAGCTCTTGATTCTCTTTGATGCTTAGAAATGATTGCACGATTCTGTTTGGAAAGAGAATGGATTCAGAGATTTAATCAAATCATTGTCAAATCATTTTTTCCCCTTGCAATCTGGTCCCCATATCATATTCTGCATGAGTGGAACATCCAGACTTGCTTGGAAGTCAGCATTACACAAAGAAGACATTTGAAAAAGAGTGGCACATATTTATAACATCTCCTCTTTTTAATAACTTTAGATTTATATGACTAAACCAGTTTGAGTTTGACTGTAACACAAAGAGGGACCTATGTATTGAAATAACATGATTTCATAAAGGATGAGAGATAGAATCTGATTGGAGAAATCCTAGTCAACACAGGATAGCCCTATTTCCTATTTAAGAAAGGAGAAGCAGTCAAAATAATTCCTCAATAAAAAGGGTGCCTGATCCATGCCCCATTTGAAAAATCATTCAAAGTAAAATTCAGATTGATTGCTTTTCAGATCTATTCGTGTTAAGCCTCCCTCTCCACTTATTTACTCTAGATAAGGCATAGTTTAATTTAGATCTAGATTATCACAAATTGGAATTGTAAGTCTTTCCTTATCAGACTCAAAATTGTAAACATAATTAAACTTTATTTCCCTGTGTGCTAGTCTCCGTCTTAAGTTGGTCTTCAAAATGTTTGCTGGAATATATAAAAAAAGAGAAGAGAACTGAGCTCTACATGTACCACCAAACATGAAACCTAAAGCTAAATCATAGAGAAGACATTGAAAATAATGATTTATACGGAGGTTTAAGTGGGACATACTTTCTGTCTCCTTTTCTAACTTCTGTGTTGACTTTTATTTTTCCTAATGAATTAAAAGAAAGAAAGAAATGGGAAGATGGTGTTTACTAGAACACAACATCAGCTTGGTAGAAAATAAAATTGGAAACAATACAATCCCATAGTTTGATTTTTATTATATTTTGTTGCTCAGAGAAAAAAAATGGTGTGATAGACAAAAGGCAGCTATATTTCTGAATCTGGTAGGAAATAACTTCACTAGTGTCCTGTTGAATGGGAAATGGATTTTTATAGCAGCTTCTTTATTAATGGATTTGTCGTCTACCTGTTCCTATTTAATGAGACATCCATAATGTTCTATCGAATTGTGCTTACTGTTGCTGGAATACTCTGTCTCTAGTTCTGGAATGCCATCCCCTTCCTTTTTAAAAGAGAGGGAGGGAGGGAAAGAGGGAGAAAGAGAGAGAGAGAGAGAGAGAGAGAGAGACAGAGACAGAGACAGAGATAAATATACAGACCATGTTTCCTTATTGTGTTATCACAAAACCTTAAAGGTCTTCTGGGAAGAAAAGAAAAAGGACCAAAAAATAATATATTTTCTCCAGCTCCATTCCAAAAAAGGAATCTCTACAGAGTTTTCTAACTGTTCAGTTGATGCAGTTAATCTCTTAGCCTATGTGGCCTTTGTCTCTAAAAGTGTCTTTACAGCATCATTGAGCTGATACAAAGCCTTTCCCTATTTTTTGCTAAATCAGCACAACAATTTCTGAAGGATGTTGAGAGTGGATATAAATCACCAATGAGGGAATGACCTATATTACAAAATGATAAGGGTCGTTTGGGGGAAAATCACAGAAAGATTTGTTCAAGCAGACAACTGAATATGGCATTACAAAAACTGATAGAGAACAGAAGTCCTGCGAGTATCAAAGTTATTCAGGCAAGAAAGTAGCTGGTCCTGTGTGGCTACAACAATTGTGCTAAAATGTCAGCAAATAGTCTCATTTATTGAAGTTGGGGAGAATGGCAAATACTTGTTTGTTCATCAGGTCACGGTTCTAATCTCTGGTAGGCAGGAGAGTCTGTAGAGGGGGAAAGAATTCAAGATGGCTTCCGCAATGTGCAGTCAAAACCCTAAATATTATTTACAGGTATTACAAAGCATGTAAAACATAATCTGAACTTTGACTGTGATTCCCCCCCCCTAATCTCCTTCCTGCAGATACCCTACTGGTCAGTAGTGGGATTCAATTTTTTTTACTACTGGTTCTTGGTGGGCATGGTGCAGCTTGGTGGGCGTGGCTTGGTGGCCATGGCAAGGATACTATAAAATCTCAATTCCCTCTCGATCAGCTGGGACTCAGGAAGCAGAGAATAGATGGGGTTGGGGCCAGTCAGAGGTGGTATTTACTGGTTCTCCAAACTACTCAAAAATTCCGCTACCAGTTCTCAAGAACTGGTCAGAACCTGCTAAAACCCACCTCTGCTGCTGGTTATGTTTTGTCTGTATGTACATCTCTCTTTTTCTTTCTCTCATTGTTTCTCTATCTCTCCTTCTGTGTGCTTGTGTGTGTGTGTGTGTGTTAGCAGAATTTATTTCTTGTTGGCTAGTGTGCATATTTTTATCGGCCATATCATAGAAATAATTTGCTACAGTGTGGGATTCACTGAGTTTTTTTGATCCAGGTTTTAAACAGGTCCAGCACTGCTTTTTCAATGTTGGCCATTTGACACAAATATTTCTTCCCCAAATTATCTTCAAAATAATTAAGTTTCTTACAAACCATTCTAAACCCTTGAACTAAACACATTTGAAAAAACATATCTATGACATTTAAAACAGACCTCTTGGTCTTTTTTCACTGTACTATATTTTTTCTGTCTTATCAACACAGCTCTTATCTAAGGAAGCATTTAGTGGAATTCATTATTTTATTTGGATTGTGTGTGTGCCAAAAGTATTAATTTGGTTGGATTCAATTCTACATATCTATTTGGGGTATTAAAATTTCTGCTTTTTAACCTATGTGACATTACTGTGAATAAAATATATCTAAACTTTGTATTTATTTACTGGGTTTTTTTTTTACAGAGAGGTTTTTAGATACATTTACTTGAACCAATTTTTCAAAATTATTAACAAATAATAATAAAGATCAGTATATATAAAAGCAATATGTTTAACTTTAATTGAATTATCTGCGGAACTGGAACTGGGTAGTAGAGGATCATTATACTTTTAATTACATACAATTAATTATATTAATTGTGCATAATTCATATTTTTAAATCACGTAAAAATCGTCTTCACGACATTGATTTGGGAGGGGTTAATTTTACGATTTTGATTACATTTTACAATGTTGTTTTTTTAATTATGTTTCATTATGTCCAGTGATTGGTTTGGTCTTTTCTGATTTTATTTTTAGACTGCTTATGTTGATGCTGCTTCCAAAACCAAATTGTGTAAAAACATTCTGAATCATAATCTGACTCATTAAAATAAACCGTGTTTTAATATTCAAGTGAAAAAACAAATCAACCACAGAATAAGACTAGCCAGCAACATTGGGAAGATGGCATTAAGAAAATCGACAAATTTATAGAATAATCCAACTGCTCATTGAAGATTGAAGATTTTTTTTTCCATTTCATTTCAATAATTTTTCAAATTATTAATGATGTTAGAAGTTTTGAATTCCCTTAATTATGAAATTAATTAGCCTTTTAAATCACAGCAAAGATGTTTGTGTGTATCTGTGTGTGTAGAGAGAGAGAGATGAAAAGAAAGATTAGGATCGTGCTATGACAGACAACCACTGTGCTGTTTTGCATAATTATAGGTATCCGTAGGCAAAGAAGTTTTACATTTGATCTCCTACTCTAATTTCCATATATTTAACATAAATTCCTCAGTGGTTTTATCTGAGATTTTCCTACAAGAGAATGTTTAGTAAATGATACTTGATCCACATACATTCTGACACTGCAACCAGTTTTAATGTATTCTTTGTGCGCACACTGGAGTACTTTCTGCTTTATATAGCTACTTCTATTGTACAAAAAAAGAAGAAACAAACCATTCACCAATTTTAATTCACAGGATTAAAATAAATAAATAAACCCAACCCAAAAATGTTATAGAAGCAGAGATAAATTATAGGCAATCCTTGATTACATATCTGAGGTAAGTTCTCAGGTGTTATGAAGACAGGTCCTCAAACCTTATAGATATTAGCAAATATTTTCCAGGCCCCATGGAAACTTGTGGACACAGCCAACCTTCTTAAGAAAAAGATGGGCACAGATTTATGCAGCCAAGAAAATAACCACAAATGTTACATGGTTTGCTGATGGCAGGGCAACCTTTCCTTGCCAGAAACTGTGGCTGTTGACTATTCTATTGCTTCCAAGTACATGATACTGCTGCTAATGAAATTTTGATATATTTTCTATTACTAGAATGTATAAAGTGCCATACAGATCCATCACATAGGCACACTTGACTTGGAAATCAAGCACTATCTCAACATAAGGAATCTGAATCCACCCATTGTCCAACTAGCCCAAAAGTGGTCTCTAGCTAATTTAACAATGCCTTGTAATTAAAGGTGGGAGGCACCAAATTATTAATTTACTCTGCTTCTTACCATTTTAGGGTTCCATGAGTAAAATAAATAACACATTTGATTACAAAAATATTCCCATAGTATGCTCTCTCTCCATTGAAACATCAGAAAGAAAGGCTATAACTGAAGACATAACCCTTTCAAAAATGGCTGAAGTATTTAAGAAGTTCAGATTCTGGTATCCAGGGATAGAGAAGTTCTGCATTATCAAAACTGTATCCGAGTTGCTTCAAGTCTGACATTCACAGTCAACTACTCAAAATGACAGACAGACGGTGTTTGAAGTAAATACAAAAAACAAACCAAAAACATCCTCTCAGACATAAACTCTAACATATAGCAAAAAGTATTTTTTTTCAACCCTGCTCTATTCAGGTGGAAATATTTTATTTTTCAAAAAAAATGGTTGCAAGTTCTCAGATAGGAAGGAGAGAATCAAGAAGTGACATATTGCAGCCAGGAAAAAGAAGTAAGATATTATTGTACTGGAGGTTCCAATAAAAAGTTGTAATACTACAAGAACATGAGAAATTCAGAAAAGCAAAGAGAAACCTTTGGTTCGTAAATCAATTTACTTTCAAAGAATAGATAAAGAGCTTTAGTTAGAAATCTACATTAGCTTGATTTTATTATATCAAGGTAAAGGGGTGTGGAGAGAGAGGGATAGAGAGGGAGAGGGAGAGGGGGACACACACACACACACAGACAGAGAAAGAGACAGAGAGAGACAGAGAGAGGGAGACACACACACACACAGAAAGAGGAGTCATGAGAAATAGCTATGTGATCACTAAGAGTAGTCACCCACTTAATGGCAATAATAAGTCAATATCTAATTTATGACATCTATTGATTTAACTATGCAATCTGAGTTGCTGAATATTTAATGCTTCTTGGGAACTCTGTGTAGTAGTCCACTATATTTGTAAGAGACCTGTCCCATTTTTTAAATCTGCCCCAGTTTTATGGGGATTTTTTGGGATAATATTCCATGAGAGTTTCCACTAAAACACTATTTGTGATAGATAATAGCATTACCATTATTATGATTGGATGCACAGTTATCTATAAAATCTATAGATGTTTAGACTGGATTTAGCATTTTTATTCACTGTTCGAGCCCTTCCCAAGGACCTGGAATAGGCAGATGTTGTTTAAATGTGTTACAACATTGTTGCAAGATATAAACTGTTCCAAATTAAAAATGACTTTTCCAATGGACTGAAAGTTAATGGTGTTCAGGTGATGCTACCAGGGGTAAGTTCTACTTACTTTTGCTACCGGTTCTGGTCATGACAGAAGTACATGTTTTACGTGCACATCCCCATTGTATCCGGGTATTGCCTCAAAAATAACCCTCTCTACATGTGCAGGAAGCTTTGCGCATGCACAAAGGGTTATTTTTGAGGCAATTTCCACAGGGAGGACTGATTTCCTCCAAGAGAATCAGTTCAAGGGCGGGGCCAGCCAGCTATCGCTGCCAGTTCAGCAAGCGGAGGCAAATCTCCGCTAATGGTTTTATAGAAGCAAACCAAACCGGTAGCAACCCATCTCTGGGTGCTTCGTGTAGTTTTGGGACACCTTTTATATCATTTTGGCCTTTCTTTTATCCAAGTTACCTTTATCTAGTACTCAGTAAGCCTTCTTTGTATGCTAGCTTCAGTGCATTTTTTTCACTGTCCTTCTTATATTCTTCTAATGCTCTTTTTTTCTAACATTGAAGTGGGAAATATAGAAATGGAGAATTTTTCCACCTCACTGCTATTGTCTAAGTCTATTCTTTTCCCTATGTGCTCTAATGGTTGGAATTTGGATTTAAACAATCCCATCTGTCCTAAATATTCAGCCTTTCTCCCTTTGTACTACTGCTACCACCACCTTCTTCTTCCTCCTCATATTTACCAAATACCTGCCCAAAGGTAGGTATTAGAGTAGCAGGGGTTCTACTTACTTTTTCTACCAGTTCAGGTCACAACGGAAGTGCGCATTTTGCGCGCGCGCCCCTGTCGCATTCAGGTATTGCCTCAAAAGTAAACCTCTGTGCATGCGCACATTATTTTCAAGGCAATTTCCACTGGGAGGACCAGTTCAGGGGCATGTCCAGGCAGCCATCACTTCCGGTTCGGCGAGCGGGGGAAAATTCCTGCTACTGGTTCTAGCGAACTGGACCGAACTGGGAGGAACCCACCTCTGTATTAGAGCATCAATTCATAAAACCTGTTTTAAATACTTCACAGATTGGAAATGCAGTGTTCATCAAAGAAACATTTACTTTAATTTAATTTAATGAATTTGTTTTGAGATGAATCACTGTAGAGACTCAGGATGCAAATGCATATATTTTAAGTGGAATATGGTTTGCAGAATGCATTGAGATGTTCCGCAGAATATGCATGCCTAAGAATGCAGTATTAATAGAAGTTGTAGAGTGTACCATGGTCTTGGACCTTTTATTAATGTTACAGAATGACATAATTCAAAAGCTACTTAATATTTGGGGTGGTGTGTTGAATCTCAAACTTTTGATCAACTAGACAGAGCTTTCAGACATGAGAGTCTGTAACTGTGAAAGCTTTTAGACCTAAGGGTATAATCATGGAAAGATGTCCTTGTTTCAAATGTCATATTTTAAGTTCACCTAATAAACCACAGTCTCATAAGTGTTAGCACTAACTGTTGCTCAGAAACAAAGTGGGATTACAGCTGTTTAGTAATTGGATAAGATACCTCTAAAGAATTCAAGAGTTTAAACTGAATTGTTGAATCCATAAATATCTAAGACCAATGGGAAACCATATATTTTTTGTGAATATGCCATAAAATCAGAAGGAATTGAGCAAATCCTAAAGGTATGTTTTTCTTTAGGAAATAATGACATCCAAATACTTTTATTTATATGGCAGAAATGGGCAATTTAATTTTTTAAAGTCCCAGAATCTTACTTAATAGCAATTGTTTAAAAATGGGTAAGGTTGGCTACAAAAAAGCTTAATTTAAAAAAATCTTTTATTTAAACAAACATTAAAAACATTGGACACAGTGTGACCATCTGTTTTTGGTCATTTCTTTTACATATATTTACATAACAACAACTACAATTATTGCTCATCATTCATTGTTATTTTGGTCTTACATATATATCCCTCTTTGTTATTTATTTACATATCAAAATCTTATCCAATTTCTGTTCCATGACTATCATTACGTGTTGCACCTTATCATTTTTGACAAATGTATCTTGTATTTTTATGTATACTGAGAGCACATGCACCAAAGACAAATTCCTTGTGTGCCCAGTCACACTTGGCCAATAAAGAGTTCTATTCTATTCTATTCTATTCTATTCTATTCTATTCTATTCTTCAAATCCTAAGTCTCTACTTCTCTGACTCTTTTCTTTCTCCTTGCTATCCATTGAAACAGTTTGTCCCATACTTCAAAGTATTCTGCCTTACCCTTGTCTTTAATTTCTAATGTTAGTCTGTCCATTTCTGCATATGACAATATTTTTTTATTATTTCTTCTTCCGGCGGGATTTCTTCGTTTTTCCAGTATCATGCGTATATCAATCTTGCTGCAGTTATTATACGCAGTATTAGGTATATCTGTCCTTTATCATATTTCTCATTGGTAATTCCTACCGGTAATAGAAACAGTTCTGGCTTCCTTTCTATATTTTAATGTAATATCTCTTCTAGTCATGTTTTAACCTGATGCAAAAATATACTTGCTTTTTTACACAACCACCACATGTGATAAAAAGAACCCTTTGCTATTTTGCATTTCCAACATTGTGCTGAAATTTTACTGAAACCAGTTTCAGATTTTAAACCAGATTTTATATAAGTTTTCTTTATAATTTAATTTATATTTTTTTAAAGCCCCAGAATCTTACTTAATAGCAATTGTTTAAAAATGGGTAGATTTGGCTACAAAAAAGCTTAATTTTTTATAGACAACCCTACCCTACCCACCCAAACAACACCCCAGATCCAAATTAGTAGAAAAAACAGAAAATGTTTTCAATATTTTCAGGTAGAATACGGCCCTTTGCAGACTTCGCCACCTATCAAAATGCACCTTGCCCATCAGAAATGTTCATTACTCTGATGTGTTCAGTGCAATAGAATTACAACCATTTGCAACAGGTAGCAATGTGTAGGCTGAATTTAATGACAAAGCTTATCTGACTTGAAAAACATGACATTATAAACAAGTACAAAATAAAATGACAGTGTACAACGGAAGTAACAAACATCTGAACATAAAAGCAATAGTGTAAAGATTTATCCTGTTACCTACGGTCTATATAAATCACCTTCTGACTTGCTACGCTGGCAATCTTGGTATGCAAAAAAGTGTGGTTGTTTTTTAAGAACTGTCTGGGCACAAAAAACGGTAGCTTGAAAGATTATAATGAATGAGCTTGCCATATTGGCACAGCAACAATTGAGGGAGGATAAAAAAAGTATAAGAGCATTTATGGAAGACCAGGATGAAAAAGATATTAAATTTGTAGTGGGTGTTGACCTTGCAATATAATAATAGGATGGTGGGAAGTGGAAAGTATTAGATCATTAAGAGGCTGGCAACATTTTTGACTGGGAGACTAGTTTAGAAATAGGCTTTCCAAATACAATAAAATTGAGGCAGCCTTCAGACAGAACAAGGGATGATAAAGGTTAAGCAGTTCAGTTATATACAGTATTTTGATGAAGACAACTAAAGAATCTTTACTGCAAATCTTCTAGATCCTAAACACATTACAAAAATAGTCTGAAGTTTCTACTGTATAAGCAGATTTGTTCTTGTAAGCAAGCAGAATAAAAATCAGAGGTGGATTCCTACTGGTTTGAACCGGTTCTATAGAGTAGGTAGTAGGCCACTAATGATGTCACAGAACTGGTTCTGATCCGTGGATACCACCATCTTTTTTCTGGATTTTGTTTTGAAAAGGAATTTTTTTTAATCGGTTTTTTCTTCTTCTGCACAGTTTTTTTCTTCTGCGCAGTTTCCGGCACTGCGCATGCATTGCCATCTTTTTTTTAAATCTTTTTTATTTCGAA
The DNA here is from genome assembly GCA_032467955.1 of Pseudoxenodon macrops. Classification (NCBI taxonomy): domain Eukaryota; kingdom Metazoa; phylum Chordata; class Lepidosauria; order Squamata; family Pseudoxenodontidae; genus Pseudoxenodon; species Pseudoxenodon macrops. The sequence continues at coordinate 188,417 of JANHFT010000054.1, read as the reverse complement.
ATTTTTGTAAATTTTTTTGTACTGCCCATGCACGCAAGTGCAAAGTGCATGCACGCCCACGAGGTGCAGCCACACAGCCCGGGAGGCAGCGAACTGGTGGTGCAGTAAGTTAGAACCCATCCCTGATACATATAAGAAGTTCTGAACTTCTTTGATGGATTAGTCTATATATGCTTATACTTTGCAGATGGTTCCAGGTCTTCCACATCCAACACATCAGAGAAATGTACATTTCCGATCGTTATTTTATTTGGATGGCAATGTTTGCAATGGGCCATATGCAACTGAAAAACACTGAAAGAGTCATGTGACAATGAGATGGGCAGCATATAAATGTAATAAATATATGTCTCAATAAAGGAGAGTATTTGTAAAATCTGTAGGGTTGAAATGACGGGTCCCGTCCTGCTCTATGATCTTGGTTGTTTTCTTACATGCTTTTTATTACACAAACCAGGTAATTCCATCAGTTCTTGTACTAGCATTGATGATGCTACCCAGTTTGGGTACTGAAACCTCTGCAAGAAAACAACCAAGTTCAAAGACCACCAAGGACCCTTCAATTAAATGTTTAATAAAGAAGAACTACCTTAATCATTGCACAGTAGTTTGACCAAATTGACAGAACAAAAGAAAAGTTAATTGTTTCTTAGCTTCCATTGATATCAGTATGATTTTTTAAAAATCCATATTGTGCCTTACACTTTTTACAGTTTCATGCGTGAGTATGAGATTTCTATGCATGATACTCATTAATCTGAAATTTTGTACTGGAGTTTATATTTATATCCATCTCAACTCATGGTGGATTTGAATATACCCTGCAAGAATGGGGCATGCAGGTAGAAATTTCCAGTGTTGATTCCTCTCAATGCTGAACTCTGGGAAATGTTTGGAAAATATCTCTTCCCCAGGGAAATTCTCGGAAATTGAATTTATTATTAATTTATCTGCCAGGAAGAAATGTAATGTATTATTTGCAAACTTACATGTTTTCTGCCTTTCAAATGTAGTCGCAAGACTAACAAGAATTCACAGTACAGATGCATAAAAATAACATATTTTATAAGGAAAATAAGTGCAGGGAAAGGGAACATTTTCTGTCCTTATGACCTTCGTCAAACTTAATTCTGTTTTGGTTTGTTTTTAAATAAAATACTTTAAGAGAGGAGTATCTTTTTCAGTACTGTAGCCTCTAAAACGATAACATAAATATGGATGAATAAAAATATTTTTATTGGGATTTTGTTTAGGGAAAGGAAAAAACCCATTAATTTTAATAATTAATGATTGATCGATCGATTGATCTATGCAATAAACTTGCAAGTAAGCATTAAACATTTTAAGCACGCTGCAAGGGTGTAAAATAAAATGTTTTCAGACAACTAAAAATAGCCACTAAAATTTAGAAGTTTATATGTATTAGGATATGTTTCCTTTTGCCTGATTCTTAAAATCTGAATATCATTTTAAGCACATCCAATTTGATTCTTCAAAGTCAGGAGGAAACAAAGAAAGGGATATTTTGTTGTCTTAATGTAGCTTTTCTTAAGCTTCTTTTGCAGGTCGCAAAACACTGGAAATTCTTCTTGACATTTTCTTTCTGACAGCAGCCATATTAGATAATCAGCCTAGTCCTTACCTCTTTCTACTTTTTCTCTGCAGGATGATCATTAGATGAGAGCATCAGAGCTTTCTCCTAGGTGTCCACTTACAAATAAATAAATAAACAATTCGTCTTTCCTCACAAATGTAAGAAGAGAAAGATCACTACAGGCTTATACAAAGCTTAGGTACCATCCTACAATTTTGAAAAGGAACATTAAGGAAAAAGATTTTTTCGTCTAAGTTTAGGAGACTTTGGGAGTCACCATCCACATTGTGGGAATCACTGCTGAAAATTATTTTATTCCCAAGCAGGGTTTCACCACCACAGCAAGAAATAAATGCTTGGAATGGATTTCAGACGAATAAATGGAAGAATAGCTGCTTCTGCCATTTAGCTTTTGCAACAAAAATATAGTCCAGAATTCCTCAGTCTTTGTGACTTCAAAATAGTCAGCAACATCTTTTATTTATTTTTATTTTATTTATTTATTTTCATCAAGCATGTATTAGAACACAGATACAAGTATAAACATGATTATGAATACATCAAATGGATACGAATAAAAATTTCTTTGTATTATTTATATGTTTTCTTCACCAAGAAGGAGACTAGCATTTCAAGGTCAGTCTAGAATGCATAATAATATATACCAACAATTGCAGATTTGGACTTCTTTTTGTATGCGATTGTGTTTCTCTTTGTGTGTGTGTGTGTCTCTCTCTGTCTGTACATTTTTTGTCTCTCTCCCTCTCAGATTTTTTTATACCACCTCAATCATATGACTTTTGGTAGTGTTCATAGATAAAATGTTCGCCAATTAGAAACATAAACATAGCAATAAAACCAACAATAATAAAAGTCTAAGGACAAAATGATATATATATAATTCTATAGCTGTTTTCTACTTTATAAAGCCTTTAAATAGTCAAACATAATTAAAGGAACAAAGGGTCTAGAAAAGAATTGAAAATCATAATTTTCTCCATATGTCATGATGACTTCAACCACTATGACATTTGATTGTGGCAAAAAAATAAAATTAAAATTAAATGCATTTAGAATAGAATAGAATAGAATAGAATAGAATAGAATACAATACAATACAATACAATACAATACAATACAATACAA
>JANHFT010000054.1:93899-107707 GCA_032467955.1 Pseudoxenodon macrops | reverse complement strand
AATGAGAAGTCTAATAGTAACAGTAATGCAGTCTTAGTAAGTAGTTTGACAGCGGTGAGGGAATTATTTGTTTAGCAAAATGGCGTTCGGGAACAAACTGTTCTTGTGTCTGGTTGTAACATCCTAGATCATCCTATATTGAAAAATGCTAGGGAATTCCTGGAAGCCTTGCATTCAAACAAATCAGCCATCAGCGGACACATAGAGAAATAAACCACGTTTATACAAAGAGACAATAAAAAAGCTAAGAGGAAAACAAAAAGACCGGAACGCATTGTTTCCAGCAGCCAACACTCAGATAAGCAGAGATTAGCACCAGGCAAACAATCAAGCAGAAAACAATACCTTAATCAAGGAACTTCCAGGGAGAAAATCACACTGACCAACGCTGTATGTAAACAGGAAGAAAATGCCATCCTCCTTAGCACTAATGATAGTACTTAGTTGGGAAATGAAACATTTGCAAGCAAACAACCAAACTCAGCCAACACCAAGCATTCTACTGCCAAACAATTTTAATGTTATGGCTCTATCTCCTTGTTCCTTGAGAGGAAATGCAGCTTTGTTTAACCCAAAGTCTTAGCTACTGAGACTCAGATCCTCTTAGGAAAAACTCTAACTTGACACCCTTGCTGCCAGTGAGCTGACAGAAAAGGAACAAGGGTGAAAGTATCATATTTTTTTGCTAGTCTCAACCTTCCGTTCAGGATGGCATGAGGTGTATGCGAACCACAGTTTTCTAGTGTAGTGCTGGTGTGTTCCTCTTTCTTGTGTGTAGAATGCAGATTTGTTGTAGGTCTTGGAGTAAGACAGCATTTTTTTTCTTTCTCAGTATTTCAAGTTGGGTTTGTGAAATCATGGAGTAGATAAGTATGTTAGAAGTCATGTTATCCATCATCCTGCTCTGTGTTGACTGTAGTATTCAGTAAAGCATCTATGATTCATGACGATCCATCTGCCAAAGTATTTGAAGTCTGCAAGCAAAGGAGAACTTATGTTGTAGATTGTTTCATTGGCTGACAGCTCATATAGCCAGGAAGTTCTTTCTGAACCTATTTCCTTGTACATTCAATCCATTGGTTCTGGTCCTTTCCTCTAAAGCAACTTGAAATAAATCTACTTCCTCTTTTATGTGATACTCTTTCAGCTATTTGAAGACTGCTTTGATAGTGTCTTCAGTTCTATTTTATTCGGGTTAAAAAAATTAACTGCTGTTCAAAGGGCCTTGGTTTCCAGACTGCTCACCAGCCTTCCTTCTATGTCCATTTGCCACTGACTTTTTCAATTGTGATGCCATTAATTAATCTTTTTTTAATAAGACCGTCAGCCTTAAATCAAAACTCTGAGAGACCCACAGTAACAATAAAATCATAAACCCCATTAAAAACATAAAACAAAACATTGGCACACATTGGTGGGTTCTGAATCTTCTTACTGCCGGTTCGCTCAGGGTCGCGCCTCGAGTGTGCATGCAAAGTGTGCCCGGGGCAATCAAAAATAGCTTTTGCGCATGCGCAGAAGCAAAATCCAAAATGGCGGCGCCCACAGAGACACCGAAAGAACTGGCTCCGTGATGTCATCGTGGAGTTACTACCGACTCTATAGAACTGGATAGAACCCACCTCTGCAATTGGTGCATTTACCTCCTCCCCCAAGAGCTGCTCCATCAGCCAATCCCAGACATTCCAACTGTGTCCTGGTGCCTGGGAGAAAAGCCTTAATGATCTTTCAGAAAGCTAAAAGGATTGGACCTGTCAGAACATCGGGGGAATTCAACAAGATAGAAGCTGCACAAAAATAGCATGCTTTCTGAGGTTTCAATAAACAACATTTCAGAGAAAGGAGCTAAAGCATGCCTGCTCTATCTGAGCCAGGGATCTGAAAGATATCCCCAGGAGAGGCAGTTCTACAAATAATGTGGTCCTGTGCCATGTAAGGCTTTAAAGATGATGACCAGCACCTTGAGCTATACCTAGAAGGTGTAGAAGGAAACTAGAACCTAGAAGGAAACGTGAGGCAAAAGCAGCTCATAAAGCAGAGTTCCGACATGGGTGAATCTAGAAGCATCAACACTGCTTGCACTGCTGCATATTGGATCAGTTGAGTGACCATCAAGGATAGTCCCATTTAGTGCGCATTGCTGTAATCCAAGTGGGAAATAACCAAAGAATGAGTGATTCTGAACTTCTGCTCCAGGAAAGGAATGATTAGTGCACACAATGACTCTGGGCAAAGGCTCTCTGGTCATGACTGCCATCTGTTCCTCAAGCAAGAATTGTCAGTCCAGGAGGAACACCAATTTGATACCAGCTCATATATGATATAATGTGAACCTGAGCATCAAAGTGGGAGAACATGACCAAGTCAGAAATTTTCCCAAAAGAGACCCGGATAGTCCCAAGCTAGATGGAGTTGGGGAAAGAAATGCAAGGTAACCACACCCTAGAATCTTTCAGGAATTGATTGGATCTCACTGTCTCATTTCTGGGCTTTGGGTTGACATAAGACCAATGCAACACCATTCAGAATCAGAAATGAAATATCGCCAGACCCTGCGAGGGGACAAAAACCCAAAGCCATTTATCTTCTCCTGATACAATGGAAGTCGGTTGCTCTCTACTTAGACCTCTAAGCAATCAACTCTGCAACAGCATCATTTCCATGGCCATGTTGGAGATGTCTAGCTGAATGTAATCAATGTAATGAATACACATCTGGTGTGTTATCGAATGACATCACCCAAAGCTTTCATGTAGGAAAAGCAAGAGACTGACATTGTGAACTGATTTTTCAGTTATAACATCTTTGGTACAAAATAGTAAAATTAACATTATACGTGTCAAGCGCAAAGGATCTGGAGAATTCATTTAATTGCAGTTGTTGTTGTTGTTGTTCTTAGTTGCAAAGTTGTGTCCGACCCATTTTGACCCCATGGACAATGTTTCTCCAGGCCTTCCTGTCCTCTACCATCCTCTGGAATGGACTCCAGAGCTCACACCTACTGCTTCAGTGATCCATCCAGCCACCTCGTTCTCTGTCGTCCCTTTCTTCTTTTGCCCTTAATCTTTCCCAGCATTAGGCCTACACACAAGAATCTAGTAAATGAAAGGTCAGTACTAAATTGGTGCCAAGTAAGGGTCAATGGAACTCAGGAGAGGTTGGACTTGGATCGTTTGAGACAACACAAGGATTCTAAGTGATGACACATTTCTCCTACAATGCCATTTGTTTTCAATTTGTTTCCCTAAATTTCTTACCAAAAAACACACTTCTGACTTTCTATTTCATTCTTGGGATGCAGAAATTTGATGCCTATTGTTTCTCACCTGCCACTCTCTGCAAGTAATTTGACTTGCAGCTCTCTGCCGTGTAATCTGATTTGACAAAGCTTCACAGGAACAGGTCAAATACATAAACAGAAGCAGAGCAAACTATGCAGATCATGACAAAAATGTGATTTAGGTATTTGCATCGAACATCAGGATCAAGGACATAATAGCTGGATTTGCATAATTACATAATTGAACATGTGCCAATTTGCAGGAAGTATAATTGTGGTCTGCTGGGAAAACCATGTTCTTCATCTCATCTCTTGGAATTTAACTGAAATTTGGGAAGTCAGGAAGATCATAGAAGAGAAAGTATAGCATATCGCCAAATTCAAGAAAAAAACATTGATTTACAAACTAAAATATTTCATTTAGTTCATCAGAATTTTACCACATCAAACTTGTCCTTAGGATATATTTTTTTAATTCATTTTTATCATGAAATGTAAGTAGAATATTTAAACCAAAAAAAACAGTTTTGGGACTACAATATTTAATGTGCAGAGTTACAGTGAAACTTATAACAACATCACATATTTGCAGTATAGTGAATATGTATAGCAAAGTGATCTAACATATATTATAAGACAGTTTTAACAGCAAGAACAGAATTAGGTGTCATCCTGGGAGAAGTGCCTTTGACCTGTGTGAATGGGGATGGAAAGATTCCCCTTGTTTTATTTATTTATTTAGTTTGTCAAGCATGTACGAGATAACATGTATAAGTATAAACATGAACACAGGGTACAAACAAATGGGGACAGTAGGACAAGGATGGTAGACACATTGGTACGCTTATGCACTCCCCTTCAGACCTCTTAGGAATGGGTTGAGATCCACAGTAGACAGTTTAAGGTTAAAGTTATGGGGGTTTGAGGATATAACAACAGAGTCAGGTAGAGAATTCCAGACATTGACCACTCTGTTGCTGAAGTTTTATTTTCTGCAATCAGGTTTGGAGCAGTTTATTTTGAGTTTGTATATATTATTTGCTTGTGTATTATTGCAATTAAAACTGAAGTAGTCATTGACAGATAGGATGTTGTAGCAGACAATTTTGTGTACTGCGCTTAGGTCAGGCCATAGGCGGCGTAGTTCTAGGTTGTCCAAGCCCAAAATTTCAAGTCTGGTGGCATAAGCAGAGGTGGGTTCTGAATCTTCTTACTGCCAGTTCGCTCAGAGTCGCACCTCGAGCACATGCACAAAGTGAGTGCATGCACCTCCACAGAAGTTTTACTTATTATATATACTGTATATATAAAGTTTATTTCTCTTCTGTCATGTTCTCATCATACACAAAACATTAATAATAACAGCAAATATGATCAATCGTGAAGCAGCTATTTTGATTAGAAATTTGGCACTGGATTGTGTCCAGTGTAGAATTAAAAGTATTTAAGCATATTGATTCATGAAGTTAAATCATGTTTGATTCTATGATGGACTCTGGCCAAAAAATAGAGTTCCATCATTCTTTCCTGGAAATATTGATTGCCTATAAGACTCTGTAAGCTGCTGGGAAGTGACACTAAACTTTTTCAGGCTTAAGTTTTCCTGCTGGGAAATAGTGTGGAGAAAGAGTAGAGTATTTTTTAATTATTATTCATTTCAATGCAACTCTTTCAATGAAAACCACTTCATAACTATCCCAAGAGTCCAAATGACTTGCGTATTTACTGATGCCATGGCACTTTTAAATCAATATGGTGGTGAGCCTTCTGTATAAAGATGTTACAGAAAGGTCAGAAAAAGACATTATCTGCATACTATCTTTTAAAGATCGCCCAGAAATAATAGACTTAAATCAAAATTCTGACAAGTTCAATATATTATGTACTAAGGAGGAAAAAATCCACCATATAAATGCCTGCACATGTATATGCATTGTCACTGTATTCCCCTTAGGAATAAGCAATGGCATTCAAAGCATCAAAGGAGAGTAAGAAGTAGTAAGCAAAGTAAATTAATGGCATAAGCTAAAAGAAAGTCTTACTAGATGCAATTTATGCCAGAACCTTGACATTACATGTCTTTATACCTTACTCTCCTTGATCCCATTATAGATCCCATCATATGCATGCACTTTTGTTCTTTAAACTTCTCACCTCTGATTTTCTGAAGATCTCATCAACGCCACAAAGTTTAGGCCAGCAAAACCAAATGCACAGGTAAAGAACAGGTCTCAATATTAATAACTGTTGACCTTGGAGTCTTAGTGGACAACAACTTAAATATGACCCAGCAGTATGCTGCAGCTGCCAAAAAAAGCCAACCCAGTCCTAGGCTGAATTAACAGAAGGATAGAATCAAGATCATGAAAAACGTTAGTACCATTTTATAAGGCCTTGGTAAGACCATGCTTGGAATATTACATCCAGTTCTGGTCACAACAATATAAAAAAGATGTTGAGACTCTAGAAAGAGTGTAGAGAACAACAACAAAAATAATTAGGGGATTGGAGGTTAAAACATATGAAGAAATTTGCAGGAACTGAGTATGTCTGGTTTACTGAAAAGAAGGACCAGGAGTGACATGGTAGCAGTGTTGCAATCACTAAGGTTCTGCTACAAAGAAGAGGGTGTCAACCTATTTTTCAAAGCACCTAAAGGCTTAACATGCAGCAATGGATGGAAACCAAATAAGTAGAGAACCAACCTAAAAAATGAGGAATTACCTGAGTTAGAACAATTAATCAGTGGGATGGATTTGTCAAGGAATGCAGATTTAATATCTGTAAGTTGATGAGAAGTTATAAGCGGAGGCAAACAGAAGCTTATGCAATTGGGAATGAGGCAGCAGTGTTACTGTCACTTTAAGAAGTCAGGTACAAAGTGGTCTATATAAGGAAAGCCATTTTAGATTCCCTTCTCCTCATATTTTCTCCTCAGGACTACTACTACATATATATATATGGCACCTTTTATTCTACATGGGAAAGAACCCGAACAACAAAATACCTACATATATATATGTACCACTGTTAAATGTTTAAGACTCTGTGTGCTGTGTTATTTGCTTTATTTGGGTTTATCTCATAATATTAGTTGCGCTGCCTAAACTCTGACAGGATTGCCTTCAGAAGTTGTGGGTGCTCAATCCCTGGAGGTTTTTATGAAGAGAAATAGACAACCATTTGTCTGAAATTATATAAGATCTCCTGTTGGGCAGGGGATTGGACTAGAAGATCTTTAAGATCCCTTCCAACTCTGTCCTGTTATTCTATTATGTATTGTCCCTCTTGCATCCTTTCTGGAAGAATCCTGCCAAACATTTTATTCAGAACATTTAAAAACTAATTCCCCCTAACTTTCAAGGAATCCATGTGAAATGGACCTTGTGGTTTGCTTAATGCTTTATTGCTTTTATTTGATTATACACCATGAGAACTCACACCAAGAAGCATGAAGAACCCTGCAAAAGCAGGGCGGAAGTTCTGTCCATTGATGCTAAACAATAGCAATACATCTGGACACACACAGAGGTATTCTACTTGCTAAAGTGCTTTTCATTGTTACAGTTCAGAAATGCCTCCCCTTCACTAGCATGTCTTGGAAATTAGATTGTCGGATGGAATAGCTAGGATTGTACACACACAGGGCAAGAAATCATCTAAGAATATCAAAAATAAGCCTTTATACATTTATATCTGAAATCTCTGAACTTTGAATTTTCTGAAAATTATACGATAGCAATTTATAACTTAAGTAGATTAAGATACATCTCTCTGTGTGAAAATATCTCTCTCCCTTTAAATGGAACAATTAATTTTAAAGTTAACGTTATGAAAGGGATTGGATGAACATCTTGCTGATTATTCATTCTGCCACAGTTCTAAAAACTTCCAGTTTTCTTGCTATATTGGAAATTAAGTCAGGTAACAAGAGAAGAAACAGAATATGTAAAGATACTTCACTGCATATTCAAACCCTTAGATACTTGCTGTTTGCCACAATTCTCAATGATACGTCTTCGTGTTCCAAGCAATCTTTTTGGTTAAACTGGTTACTTTTCCAATCTATTGCAGTTATTCCGACAGCTGGAATGATTAATAAAGACTGCAAGGTTTTACTGAACCATCTGCAAAACTGTCTAAATCTCTATCCCAGCAAAAAACGGCACAAGCAGACGTGCTTTAAATTGTTTAGTTTTAATACAATTAATATAGACTTTTGCCGGCCTCAATTAGCACTGGTGCAAACTAAACAGACTAAAGAAAACTTGCTACCTTATTATTTCATGCTAAAGTTATGAGTTACTTGACTGTAAATAATGCTAAAAAGAAAATATATGAAGAATCTTCCAGAAATTGGGTGGAAGATCTGTTGAAAGATAGAACGTGAACATTTCTGAAGATACCTGGCCAATTTAAAAAGGGGTTTTACTATTACGGTGGAAACAAAATAAATGATCATTGTTTCAATTTTCATAGTAGAGTATTTTTAGTCTATAAATATGCACATGTGAATTCTGATTATAACTGCCCAACTCAACCAAGCTTACAATTCTAAAATTATAGAACAGTGAAAACAACTAAAATCAATAAAACAGTCAAAACATCTAGAAATGCACACACAATTAGAATATTTTTAAACCCTGGTAAATATCCCTTGGATTTAAATGGGATTTGCAACTTCCATTCCCATTTGTACATATGTTATTAAGAGATGTACAAGAGCTTCCAATCTTAAATCATTTTATCTTGAAATGGCATTTGAAGTATTCCAAGCATGAAACAAAGTACATGTTACACAATTCAGGACTTTGATGAATAAGCTGTTTTGTTCTAACTTGAAAACCAATTAATGTTGTTTCAAAGTCACAATGTTTGGGATCTTTTAGTTTTTGTTAGTGGTGCAATTGGACATTTCTGGTATGATGATGATGATGATTTTTAACCTAGCCAATACAGTTTAAATAATGATCTTCTCCTTCTTTTACATTTTTTTAAAATATTTTCCTTCTTCCTGGATTAGAACCAGGCAACTATTGGAAAACACTGAACAATGCATGGAATTGGACATATAAGTAGTTTGATTGCAGCTAAATTCTGCATAAAACATAGTTGAAGGCAACCAAGAAAATATTCAAACTATTGGCAACATGAATTTTATTTTTATTTTTTTTAATCAAAATATTGTCAGTACTTGGATAGGAAGAAATTCCAGGAAGGTAGGTTAGATTGGAAAGCCAAATGAAAAAGAACAAAACAACAACTAATGTTAATATGACCATGAAATTATTATCTGCTGAGTTCCAAAGCATCTTTATCTTTTTAACTACAGCTATGTTTGCCGTATTTTTTTCCTGACCTATCTATTTCTTTCCTCTCAACATTCCTCTCCCCTTTCCTTGTCTTTTTGCATTAATTAACCTCTTCTTCTCTGGCTAACTATTCTCTTTGATTCCATCATATCTGATTCCTCATTGCTATTTTCACCAGCCTCCAAAATTTGCCATCTTCTTTTTTCGATATTCTGGAAATGTGAGTAATAATTGGAGAGAGAGGGAGATTCTCCAATTTTAACCACTTTTCCAAAATAAGCCTGACCTATAAACTCTCAAAATATGCTGCTTTTGTCTTGATTTTTTCTCCATTACTGTATTGCCCAGCTTGGCTTTCTCTCTCAGTACTCTATAAACTTTGATATCTAAAAACATGGATAATTTATTGGCTACCAAATGCCATGGTATTCATTTTTTCACCACTTTTGAATGATGATCTCTATCTTCTCTGCTTTTGCCATTTTGCCATGGGGGGGGAATAAATTGAAATTCAGATTAAATTTTTTTTTGAGACAGTTGGATTAAAAAAAATATTATGGATGTGTGTACCTTTACTAGGTTTTAAGAGGATTTAATAAAAAATTAAATGTGCTTGGGATAGTTTAATCTGCAAAGAATTAATAGTTATTTCTACCTTTGTCTACTCCTATACTGATATATCTTTTCAAAAGAGGACGAAATTATTTTTAAAATAAAAAAAATCAATAAGCAAGAAGTTCAGACTGTAAAATAAACAAAACCATTTGATAAAGCTGACCAGCTTTAAATTCAATTCAATTCCTTTACAGAAGACACATTTATCTCTTATTTATCATTTTTTTCCTTAGGTATCTCAGGAAGCTGCCTTATCCTAATTCAGACCATCAATCCATTTAATTCAGGATCTGAAGCATCAGCTAGCCCTGGCTCCCCAGAGTTTTGATTAGGAGTCTAAACATTTAAGATGTCAAGGAATAATTTGATAACTTGAGTGTACCAAAAAGATACAATCGGGTATGGCAATAGCAAATGGGTTTTCATGACAGGATACCAGCCCACAGGAGGTGCTATGAAGAGAATTGTCCCGCACCTCTATTTTAAAAAGCTTTACAAACTTTAAAAGGAAAGTAGGCTTTAACTGCATATTTCAGTGGTCAAAATAGATAAGGTCACTATATCTCTACGGTAACATATTACTTCAAGGGAGACACCTTCTTAATAAACAAAGGATTACAGAATTAATATGTTTTATCCATTCAGAATCTTAGATGGCTCTTAAAAAGCAATACTGAGGATGCAAATCCAACTGTACGTGGATTTAAGAGTCTTAAATGAAAATCATGCTCATTAGTTGGAGCTAGTCTGAGAAACAATAATAATAATAATATAAAATAAGCATATCTTCAAAAGGAAAGGTGATGATCTAGACAGCAACAGAATTACAAAATGCATGCAGGTAATCCTTGACATGTTATTAAATGAGAAATTGGTTAAGTGAGTTTTGCCCAATTTTAAGACCTTTCTTGCCATGTTTGTTAAATGAATCACTGAAATTGTTAAGTTAGTAATACAGTTGTTCAATGAATATGGCTTCCCCATTGCCTTTGCTTGTCAGGAGGTTGCAAAAGGTGATCACATGACCCAGGATAATGCAACCATCTTAAAGATGAGACAATTGTAAAGCATCCAAATGGAAAAGTCGGTAGAGATCCTTAGTCATCCATCTTGGTCATGGTTGTCCCAAAGATGCTTTTTTTCAGGAGGCAACTGGACTTTCTTGTTTTTTTGTTTTGAAGACATTTTGCTTCTCATCCAAGAAGCTTCTTCATCTCTTTTAGACCCTCCTTTCAGTGGATCATGGCAGTAGGAATGAATTTCTAGAGGAAAAATTGCAGACTACGGGAACCATTAGCACTATTCAAGTGACCCTGAGGACACAGATAAACCTCCAAGTGCTTAGATGACTCTCTAAAAGGATGCAAATTACCAGCTCTTCTGCAAGGAATATAAATCTTTCCATTCCCTACTGTCGTGTCAGAGTTGAAGAGGCTTCTTGCATGAGAAGCGAAATGTCTTCAAAGGAAAAAAAGTCAAGAAAGTCCAGTTGCCTCCTGGAAAAAGCACCTTAGGGACATCCAAATGTGAATGACCATGGGGATGCTGCCACGGTCATAAGTGTGAAAAATGGTCATAAGTCACTTTTTTAAGTACCGTTGTAAATTTGAAGGGTCACTAAATGAATTGTTGTAAGTTGAGGACTAGCTGTACTTGAAAATGTCGTTTATTGTAGTTGTCTGGGCAACCTCAAGGGCGATTTAAAAAGGAATGATGGAAGAATTTAGTCCTTCCTAATGCCTCTCCTACCTGTTGTTGGCGAATCCGAGATATCTCCTTGATATTACATGGCGGAAATCGCAAGCCTCCCAAACATCTTCTTCCCACGCTTTTACTGCTAAGAGTCTTGCTTCTGTAGAAGGCAAGTTCAGCACACCTATGATTCTTTACATGCAGCAAAAGCAGAATAATTACCAGAATCTTCCTTAACTACGTATAGCTTTACAGGCGTATGTGGGACTTAAAATGGCTTAGGTCACAGTTGAAGATTGTTCATTGTAAGCTTTGCAGGAAAAAAAATCAGTTGAAATACTGACTACATCCTCCTGTTTATCTATTATTCTCAATTCATATTATCACCATATATATTTTTTAATAATCATTGCCGCTGTTAGGAATGGGTAGATTTTTACATTTTTTACTTGCAATGCCATTTTACCAAATTACACCTTTTTAAAAAAGAAATGCAGTTATTTTTTCTATTCTGACTGACTCAAGGTTGACTCAGCCTTCCCTTCTTCTGAAGTCAGTAAAATGAGGAGTCAGATTGTTGCTGACTCTATAAACTGCTTAGGGAGGGCTGTAAAACATGATGAAATGGTGTATAAATCTAAGTGCTATTGCGATTTTCAAGTTGCCACTTCTTAATATTTTTTGATGAAGTTCTTCCATCCATCCCCAGAATATTGGGAAATATGAGGGTTGTGTATAATAGGAAAAATAGCATTGAAGAGTGTAATGAATTAGAGTCAGATGTTTATTAAAAGGTATATATTAAGGAAAACTGAAAATAAAATTAATTCAGCTACCAAAGGTTTAGATTTTTGCGCAGATTCCTTAAAAAACAAAATAGGGATGAAATGAGACAAATGCAGAAAAAAATATATTTGTGCAGCACATAATATTCACCAGAAAAATGTTGTATATTCTAGGCAAGATTTTGTAATGAGACAGGTTCAATAATTGAAAATATCTGCCTGAATCTTGAGGAAAAAAATGGGTAAAAATAATATTATAACAGTCACTTGCTTTTTTTACTTATAGCAGGCAAGGAAACATGGCAGCAGCATCAAGAAGGATAGTACTTATCAGCACCCCAGAAGGAAAAACAATATAAGCCAACATTGGTGTGCCATGATCTTTTCCATTGTGGCTAATGGGAATATTGACAAATTGGCTGACAAAATCAGAAATGAGGAGGTGATAAGCCGCCTGGGAAAGTCAAGGGAAATCATCAAAAGCAAAAGTTAGAATCTTTTGGACATGTGATGCGACACCCCAAAAAATATGGCATACTTCACTTAATCCTCCAAGGAAAGATTGAAGGCAAATGTGGTCCAGGCTGAAGAAGAACATCATGGATTCAAAACCTAAGCGACTGATTTGGACAAAACATGCAGCTGTTGATAAAAATATGATTGCCAACATGATTGCCAATGTCCGATCACGGATATGGCAAAAGAAGAAGAAGATTATTGGCTCATGGGAATAATTTTTCTGCCTTTTGAACTGAGTTCTATGTGTTCCTTAAAATCTCCAATGTCTTTCCTGAGGTTTAGTAGGTCACCTGAACCTAGAAATCTATACTAGTTAGTCATAACTGAATTTGAATCCTTGTTTAAGTAATTACATTTATCCTATGCTAATTAGAAGCAGCAGCCTCTATGTGATTGGTGGAGTAATTGTTATCTAATCCCTAAATTTAAATTAAATAACAAAGAAGGATCATAAATGGTGTTTGGAAGTGATGGTATATGTGATTTCCTAATGGCTACCAAAGAACACTAATTCCTCCTCTGGGCTCCAATATAAGGAGCCTAAAGCATATGAAGAACGGTTGCAGGAACTGGGTATGCCTAGTTTAATTAAAAGAAATACTAGGGGAGACATGATAGCATTGTTCCAATATCTCAGGGGTTGCCAATATCTCAGGGATTGCCACAAAGAAGAGGGAGTGGAGCTGTTTTCCAAAGCACCTGAAGGTAAGACAAGAAGCAATGGGTGGAAACTAATCAAGGAGAGAAGCAACTTAGAACTAAGGAGACATTTCCTGACAGTGAGAACAATTAATCAGTGGAACAACCTGCCTCCAGAAGTTGTGAATGCTCCAATAGTGGACATTTTAAAGAAGATGTTGGATAACCATTTATCTGAAGTGGTGTAGAGTTTCCTGCCTAGGCAGGAGGTTGGGCTAGAAGACCTTCAAGGTCCCTTCCAACTCTGTGATTCTATTCTATTCTATTCTATTCTATTCTATTCTATTCATTAGTTTGTTGTCTATGAAGATCATGACATGGTTATGGGTCAAATTTCTCTCCAATTTTCCAATGAGTAAGCAACCTGGAACTAAGGAGAAATTTCCTGACAGTCAGAACAATTAACCAGTGGAACAACTTTCCTCCAAAAGTTGTAAAAGCTCCAACACTGGAAGTTTTTAAGAAGAGATTGGACACCCATTTGTCTGAAGTGGTGTAGGGTGTCCTGCCTAGGCAGAGGGTTGGACTAGAAGACCTCCAAAGTCCCTTCCAACTCTGTTATCCTGTTCTGTTCTATTTCATGGTTTGTAAAGAGAAGAGGAAGAAAGAGATGGGACGAAATCCAGAAACATTATTTGTTTCAATAGTATGAAAGAGAAATGTCCCGAATTTGAACTGGGGCTGAAATGTTATCAGTGGAATTTTGTCGTTGTTTCTTATTACGTCCTTAAATGAGGCTGTAATCTTTCTTTTTTACATTTCTCGAGAGAAAAGATGATAATCTCATTTTTCTGGTACAAGCACCCATAGCCTTGTAGTTTTGATGGCAAGGTCGCGATACTTCGTGATTTTTTCCAGTTCTTTTTCTTCGACTCTGGCATCTCCTGGTACAGCTACATCAATGAA
>JANHFT010000054.1:41529-54863 GCA_032467955.1 Pseudoxenodon macrops | reverse complement strand
AAGAAGAAGAAGAAGAAGAAGAAGAAGAAGAAGAAGAAGAAGAAGAAGAAGAAGAAGAAGAAGAAGAAGAAGATTTCCTTATATTCTTTTATACTGGTTTTCAGGCTGAAGCAAAACATGATAAGACAGAGGGTTTTGCATCTTGGAGGTGATGTGGCTCTCTTCTTTGATCACTGTGACTTGCTTGATGAAGCACTTTGCATTCATTGAAAACTTTCCAATTTGTCTCTTTTCTCCTTGAGAAAATATTTCTGTTCAGGCATTGCAGATATGCAGAAGGCTCTTCTGACTTCTTCAGATACGAGGAGGGGATTATAAAATGGCCACATAACACTGCACCACTCTCCACGTCTGTCCTCCAGTGTCCTTCTTCAGAGGAGAAGCTGCAGAGCAGAGAAAATTGATTCATTCTTTGCTTTGCAAAAATTCTTCAGTCAAATCTTTGTGGAATCAAAACTCTGTGTCAGAAGCTTCTCTACAACCTTATTCATGAGAATCCTAGGACAGAGTATAATAAACACTGCTTACAAAATATGGGAACTATAAAAGGAATGAATTATGGGACATTTTTTGAGATGGGAACGCCAACTTTTCATTGGACGCCGAATCTAGTTCTGGTATTTGATTTGATATTAGTTATGCAATTTTTTGTGTCTTTGTTACTGCTCAAAGAAGATCTAAAACAAATATCTGAGACAACGTTGACTTCCTCAGGGAGCCCTTTCTGTCACTTGTAAAAGAAAGATGTGTAGGATTTGGATCTCAAAGTCATGGCTCACATACCTGCATGCAATCCTTCAGCTCATTTCCTCTCTCCCAGAAGACAGGATATGGGCAGAAATCAGGAAGCAGTTTGATGAGAGATCCTCCTTTAGGCTGAGAAGAAAGCTCAGCTCTATGCAAAGGTTGGGTAAACAGAAGGCAGGGGCGGGTTCTAACTTACCTCGCCGGTGGTTCGCTGCCTCCCACGACATGTGGGCGCGCCTCGCACATGCATGCATGCGCAGTAGTAAAAAGCCCCCCCCAAAAAAAACTGAAAACAAGATGTCGAGCATGCACAGTGCCGGAAACTTGGGTTCTGTGCATGCGCAGAAGAAGAAGAAATCCCCAAAAAATGGCGGTGCCCACAGAGCAGCAGAACCGGCTCCGTGATGTCACCAGCGGCCTACTACCTACTCGGTAGAAACAGTCTGAACTGGTAGGAACCCAAGTCTAACAGAAGGGTGTCTATGTTCCTAGCTCACATCAAATCACATAACAATCTGAATTGGGGTCTATCAAGGATGCTACTTGTAATGATAAGGAGAGTGGCCCTGGCATAATCTTCAGTTTAGGATCAAGCATATCGATTCAAACTCAAAGTCCACCATATTTCCTCATTAATCATAATTAGGAAACAACCTGATTATGCAGAGATTTCTTTTCTCTTTTCCGTTAAAGTAATTTGAAATTGAGCTATATCTGCAGAAATTATAGTCTCTTATGAAAAGGCGGCCCATGCCAAATTGAAGATATTTGCTTTAAAGAGAACTGTCAATATGCAAAATTGGAAATAGTTATCAGGTGTATTTGCCTCTTTTGAGGAGATAAGCCCTGCCAAGTTTCAGATGATTAGATCCAAGGGTTTGTATGCTGTTATTTGATTACAACAATATTGATGCTCTGATTAATGGAAAACACTGCCAGGTAAGTGTCAAAATGAAAAGGTTAAAAAACAGCTCTGTTTCACAGTAACTTTTTTTTTAAAGTGTAATCAATAGTCTACTTTGATACTTTTCATTATCTTCCTTTTTTTACTCCATTTATCAACTAATGAAAAGACTTTATTGTTGTGGTCCTTGGGCTAATTAACTCATCCTTATAATAATTTGAATTTGAGAGCTTTATATTTAGATACCTTGAGAGAGTTTTGATCGATTATGTGCCATCAGGTCATTTTTGACTCCGAACAAACTGCAGATGAGAACTTGCAGCCCTCTTCATTAAAAAAAAGAAAAAAGAAACATGTTCCTCCAATTGGACTCAGTGCAGTGGTGAAATCCAATTTTTTTAATTACTGGTTCTGTGGGCGTAGTTTGGTGGCCGTGGCTTGGAGGTGTGGCAGGCATCTTTCTCCATTTCTCATCCAGGGAAATATAATATTCTGCCTTTTTTAATATTTCCTAGAATATTTCATTTTTTTCTAGCAGGGTGGGTGGGTGCTAACTTCCCACACTTCAGATGCGACTGAACTGCATTTTCAGCAGAAAAGGTCTTCAGTGATTCTTCTGCAAAATAACAAAGGGAAAAGTATAAGCATTGCCATTTAAACCACTGAAGTCCAGGGGTGTTCTGCTTGCTGTGGATTAACTTAAAACAACAACAAGATTTTCTTTCAAAACAACTGGAATCATTAGGGAGCTATTTCAAGATCCAGAAAATGACCGTCTGTTTTTTTTTTACTCCTGATCTTCAAAAACATTATTCCCAAAACTCTGCAAACAGCTTAGCTCTTCGTGCAATTTCCACTGTGGTGAGAACTCAAAGTGAGTGGAGATAGGGACTGTAAACAGTATCCTAGCCTTTTCTTCTCTTCACGCTATACGTAGACGTGTTTCTCTGTATTGGCCTTTAAGAAGGCTGGATTTCAGTGCACAGAATTCCCCAGCCAGCCATGCTGGGAATTAAGAACTCCAGCCTTCTTAAACTTGCCAACATTGAGAAACCCTATACTATAGTCATTCTGGTGGAAATTCTGATGTGGAAAGGAAAGGTTTACTAATGTGCTTTCTGCATGGAGGCTAAAGAGGGGTAGAACTGTGTGTATGGCTCTTTTTTGATCTACATTTTGAACTCTCCATGAATGAGGTTCCTCCCTTTAGTTACCTGGCATTTGTCTTCCATCCCTTCTTTTGAGACGCATGGAAAAGATAGCATGGAACTTCAGGAGATCTAAAGAGGAAAAGTGGGTCAAGCAACAATATGTGTGTCCTTAATCACAATGAAAACATTGGAATTTATGCTCTTGCATCTGACACTGGAACACAAGGATGAAAGGATTTCTTATCATGTGTGTTTTATCATTCTGAGGAAAGCTATATAGGATACTAAAGTTTCGGGAAGGGAGGAAGAATGGACAACCACAGCTTCTGATTTTGCCAGAAGATTACACTACCTCACTCTGTGGATTCTTCCCCAAACCCCCAAAACTTTAACCTTAGACTGTCTACTGTAGACCTCACTCCATTCTTAAGAGGTCTTTAAGGGGTGCGTATAAGTCCACCAGCGTGCCTACCATCCCTGTCCTATTGTTCCCTTTTATCTGAATTTTATCTGTTTTCTAATATATGCTTGATGAAAATAAATAAATAAATAAATAATAAAAATAAATAAAAAGACCTATGTGTGTATAATTATAGCATAGTGAGTCCTTTCGAATGAATGTTACATGTTGAGCTACTGAACAGACTATCAAGGGTCACAGTATGCTGTATGTTTGGCAAGTAGGCATAGCAATCAAACTATTTCATCACATATTCACGGGGTGAATTTCTGAACAGATCTTAAATATATAACTCTAGATTGGTGCACTGTAATTGAAAATGCCTGGGAACCTGCAGTGGCCAGTCTGCTAATGAGAACTCAGCATGTTCTTATTTTCCCAGGGTGATTCTATTCCAGGCTGAAAACAAGATATGAAATGTTTATCTCAGATGGTTACATTATCTTGTCTCTGTTAGTCATTCTGGTTTGCTTTATTTGTAATTTTCCTTTATATTTCATATGTACTGTACATTGCTTTTATTTTGAGATTAGTTGTAAGGTATTTAGAGTGCGCCATGTCTATTATTAAATGATGTAACTAAATAATGCAGGCTCAATGGTCTGTAGACTGCAGAAATTATTGGAATCTAAGTTAGTCATGATTTAATGAACTCCTACTGGTTTCACTGGGTTGGTGTGCCACCTATTGTTTAAAACTAATTCAAAATTTTGATTCTATAGTGTGCCCTATGACTTAAATTGCTGGAGGATAGTCTTATAGTGTAATATATTTAGACAAAACTCCAGCATTTCTCTCTAATCCACCCTTACTATTTGAAGTGCTGCTAAGATAACAGAAGAAATACTTCCTTTTCAATGATAAATCTCATGCAGCAAAATGGACTGATCAAGCGACAGAAAAGGGAACTTATTGTATGTCTCTTGCCTCAAATTTGATAAATTTAGAGCTAAGCAGGATGAATCAAGGAACTGAAAGGAATAAGGCTGAGCATAGGCTCCCATCTATGCATATTGATACTTAGTGACACAAGCTGCTTCCTGGATCTAGAAGTTATTAACATGGTTATCTGGGTGGAAATAGGGCTGGAAGTAACACATGTGTCATTGTTCTGACTCTCCAAAACCAAGAAACAGAAATAAAACATTTGATTAACTGCTTTTAATTCTTGCAGGCCTGGAAATGTCGGCACATAGCAACCAAAACACAGGCAGCAATAACTGTTGCTGCTTTCCCGCCAATTTAACCCCGCCCCTTGCGTGCGCCTGCCCCACCCACACAGTTGTTGTACTTCTTGAGAGACCAGAGAGGCCTGATATCTTTCTGTTGGGCCTAGTTCTTTCTTCTGCTGCCGGCCTGCTCTCCAGCTGATTGTTGGCTGGTTGCTTCTTCAACATGAACCTCCAATGCCGTGAATCTACTGTTTTCCATTATCCCTGTAAGCCTCCCTCCCCCAATGGCAATCCTGAGACAGTCCGCCAGAGGCTCACTGTTTCAAGGGTTGACAAAATGATGCATCACAACACAGCAACAGAAAGTCTACCCGAGATAGCTCAACAAATATACAAAAAAGTGAAGTGAGATGCATTAAAGAAAGTCTTATGGAATCTCCTTTTTGAGGAGGTCTATTGGTTCCCCCTGTCCCATTTTTTAAGCAAGCTTTTTATTGTTAGTATAGCTGAGTTTTGATTTTAATAACACTGCTTTTAAATTTGCTTTGCTTTAATTGTTTTTACTCTTGTGTTTTATCATTTGCATTTTTAATTGCTCTCAGTTGGCTTGAGTGTCAAATCGACAAAAAAGCATCCAATAGTTAATAAATGGACAGATTTTGTATAGCATTTACATAAGTTTAGCATTTTGTTATTAATTTCAGTGTTGAAAATCCTTTTGTCACAAAGACATTTTGAAGGCAAAGTTAATAGGTGCCTTTGAAGATGCTCATGGAATACCATCACAATCTTTATTGAGTAATACAAACATGTGTATGCCCACTTCTTATAGAATAGAATAGAATAGAATAGAATAGAATAGAATAGAGTTCTTTATTGGCGAAGTGTGATTGGACACACAAGGAATTTGTCTTTGGTGCATGTGCTGTCAGTGTACATAAAAAGACAAGATACATTTGTCAAGAATGATAAGGTGCAACACGTAATGATAGTCATAGGGTACAAAAGCTTCGAAATTAAGTGCCCTGTCCTTTATTGTAATAGGCTCCTACCTGATAGTATCATAACAACATCTCTCCTTGAGATTCAACATTTGCAAAAGTTATCACTGATCATGCCAAAAAATTCCAGCTGCTGTTTCAATCTAGCCACTTCCGATGAAATGAATTTTACAGTTCAGTTACATTTTCTACAAACCTATTTGCCATTAGCTGTGGTCTTCCCACGGCCAAAAAGCTTTGGTCGCTTTCTTGATTGTAAAGCCCGAGTGATACTAAACTATGACAGCACATTTGCAGTGCGTTCCTTTTTAGCCATACTGACCCAAAGGCTGGTTCAAAGCCTTTTGAAATCAGAGCAGAAATCCACACTGAATTCAATGGTCCAACCCTGGAGGCTTCAAGAAGAAGTTAATGAAGACACTTGTGGTCACACCATCTTTTCTTTCTTTTTTCTATAACAGGGAGGTGGAAAATATGACAAAACGCATCTGTTCCTTTTAACGAATTCATATAAATGTAATATGTTTAACAGTTTCAATTAAGAAATCTGATAGAGCCATAATATACTGAGATTTGGAGGAGGGGACAGATCAAGTTTCAAAGACAAAAGAATAATTGAAACAGGGAATAAATTATGTGCAGCTGTTCTGTCAGAACCGGTGATCTGTTTATGTTAGTACTCTTGCACCGAAAAGGAGAACAGGTTTCATATTCAGAAAGAAATGTTGTCCAGCTTATTGATGGTATTATAATGTTTACTACCTTAAAGTAACCCCACAAAAAGGAGAAAATATTAAAATATTGCCTCCCTCCATCCCATTGACAAAAATGCCCCATGGCAGGGGTGAAATCCAGCAGGTTCTGACAGGTTCTGGAGAACCGGTAGCAGAAATTTTGAGTAGTTTAGAGAACCAGCAAATTCCACCTCTGGCTGGGTGGGGAGGGAATGGAGATTTTGCAGTAACCTTCCCCTGCCATACCCACCAAAGTACACCACACCCACCAAGCCACACCCACAGAACCAGTAGTAAAAAAAATTGGATTTCACCACTGCCCCACGCATTAGCATTCCTGTTTAAAACAAGGCAGATTAATAATGATACTGGTTTACAAAATATTCTGACTCTGATTTTCCGTATCAGAGATCAGAAGACGTTTCAGGAGCCATAAAATGGGATTGTGAAGGCTGAATGTGGTCTGAAGACTGGTCAGCCCTGATGTTAAGGAGTACCATCACAGGACTTTTTATGTGTTCAAAAGTCCATTCAGAGTCTAAAGGTAGTTCCAGAGTCACAACCATCTGTTTAATGACATTCAACATTGCAACAGCACAGAAAAAAGTGACTTATGACCATTGTTCACATTTATGACCATTGCAACATCCCATAGCCATGTGATCAAAATTATGACTCCTGGCAACTGGCATGGATTTATGACAGTTGCAGTGCCCCAGGGTCATGTGATTTTTTTTGCGATTATGTATTAGCATTTCAAAAGGAGCCTTTTTTTAAAATCATGTTTTATTTTATTTTTCTCCCCCCATTTCCCCAAAACACAGCTTACAACATCAGTTGTCAGAGTACACATTTTCAATCTTTACATTGATATAGTTTTAAACATAATATAATCACAATTTCATTATCCATTCTGCCATCAAATTCCATAGTTGTCTATATTTGTTCTTTCCTCTTATATTCTGTATCCTTTAATTCTGCAACAACATTCCAACCCTTTCCTACTTCCCTTCTCTTTCTCTTTCCCCTTTTCTACTTTCCTAAGCCTTTCTATCTCCCTTCTTCCACCTTCTCCCTTCCCATCTCCCTTCCTCCTCTTCTCCTCTCCCTCTCTTACTTCCTTTCTTCCATCCACTCTCCTTACTAGTTGTTGCTTCTTCTTCTCAAGAATTTTCTTTTTCAATCTGGAACAAAGTCATAATACCAATTTTATTGATGATGATTCTATATTTTCAATAATTCTTTTCTTATTTATTTTCTTTCTAATTTCTTTTTTTTTTTTACATTCCTCATTCTCAGCCTTTTGTTGAAGAGAAATAGATAGCAAGGCAAAGGAAGCAGGATCTGAGCATTCCTGCACAATTCAGTTAGGTTAAGACAGTTAGAAACCCCTCCCCTCAGGTCCGGTGTTTAATAAGTCAATCCACAGGTGCGAAGTTGTTTTGAGAATTGCCGGCTGAGAAGGTGAGAGGAAGTTGTTCTTATGCGTCTGTTGCTGAAGGCTCCAGAGCTGAGACAAAACAGATGGTCCTCCCCCCTTATATTCCCATGAAAGTAAATCAAAGTACAGGATAGATAGGCATCAGGAAAAATGTTATAAACTAAAGAATGCACCCAGGCGCCCTGCACACCAAAATGGCAGCATCCCGATAGGTATCTATGGGACCTGTCAGTCTTTCTGACAAGCAAAGCCAAAACCAGATTTTCTTAACAAACATGCTACTAAGATTAACACCTGCAGTGATTCACTTAACAATTGTGAGAATGGTTGCAAAATGAGGCCAAACTCACTCAACAACTGTCTTGCTGAGGAGCATACATTTTGGGCTAAATTGAGGACAACCTGTGCTAATAGATAGGTTGTGCACAATTGCTTTCCCCCTTCCCCCTTAATCTTCATTTCTTTTCAGATATTCAAAAGTTTAATTGTACAGAGGCATGGAAAAGATTTAACCATCCTTGATTACACAATTACAGTCTTCCATGTGATCAGGAGCCACGGGGTTTCTAATTATGTATGTAGACAAGTGCAACAGCATTATCATCTCCTGTCAAGATTTTTCTATTCAATACCAGCAGTTCAAGGGGAAGGAATCAAAAGCAACAAGCGTATTTCTGGATCCCATTTTCAGTTAGTCTTTTGAACATCTATTATGTTTTGACCACAGATCTTTGCCTAATTTGTAGGATAAGTCAAAATTTAATCAGAAGAAATATTTCAGGATTTGAAACTGAAAATAAAAGCAAATATGTGGGGATGACTTTTGAAATGTGTTGGCTGGTGAATTTTCATTACTTAAGGTCCTTGCAGGGGTTTCTTCTAGAGATTCTGCATAACTCCTCAAAAACTCCGTGATTGGAAATTCTGAATTTCAGTTTGGATATACAGAATGGGGTTCTTCTTCTTCTGAGTTGTGAACATTCTCAAACACAAATTTTACTATATTAGTATTACTTTATAAAGCCTTAGTATGACCACACCTGGAATATTGCATCCAGTTTTGGTCATCACATTACAAAAAAAGATGTTGAGACCTTGGAAAAAATGCAAAGAAGGGCAACTAAGATGATTGAAGGCCTGGAGACTAAAACATATGAAGAATGGTTGCAGGATTTGGTTTCCACAAAGAGGAGGGGGTCAACTTATTTTCCAAAGCACCAGAAAGCAAGACAAGAAACAATTGATGGAGACTAATCAAGGAAAGAAACAACTTGGAATTAAGGAGAAACTTCCTAACAGTGAGGACAATTAACCAATGGAACAGCTTGTCTTCAGAAGTTGTGGATGATCCATCACTGGAGGTTTTTAAGAAGAGACTGAATAGCCACTTGTCTGAAATAGTATAGGCTCTCCTACTTAAGCAGGAGGCTGGACTAAAAGACCTCCAACATTCCTTCCAGGTCTCTTCTGTTTTTCACTGTCTGTGTGAATGGATTCACCAATAAGGATGAGTATTATAGAAGTTCTATAGTAATTGTCAGAATTTAAAAAACAACAACCCTTAGGACAAATTCTTTAAACATTAAGATAAATCCAAACTAAGAAACAATTTCATGGCTAGAGTTAGGACCTTAAGATGATTGATAATGATGATGATATTTAATTCAATTCACAGTCTGGGATGGGTAAAAACTTAACAGTTCAAGTCCTAACCAAGGACCTAAGTACTCTTAAGGTAATGTCTGAGTATATAGGCAGTTCTGAGTAAGGTGGTTTTTTGCAAAGTCAGAATATTCAGATCTCATAAGTCCAAAATTTCCACGTATCTAGGCAAAGAAATTGGGTATTGTTCCAAGGGCTCCTAGTACAATTACTTCAATTTGCAGATCATAGTATTTCAATATTTTTTTCTAGTTGTTTCTCTTCAATTCGTGCATCACCTGGTATAGCAATATCAATGAACCAGAGTTTTTTCTTTACCATAATAGTGATGTCGGGGGAGGGGGGCAGATATCTGTCTGTTTGGATTCGAAAGTCTCATAAGATCTTGACCTGTTTAAAAGAACTTTGTTAATTTAGTATTCCTAGTCATTTTTGCTGCATTCGAACCCAAACTTCTTGCAAAGCTTCCCATGTATGGTTTTGGCAACTCAATCATCACATTGTAGATAATCAGTTTTTGACATTTTGCTGCAGCCACTGATACGGTGATCCACTGTTTCATCTTTTTCGTTGCATAAGCAACATTTGCTGTTGTTACTGACACGTTGAGTTTTTGCTTTCATGGAATTGGTCTGCGGGGCTTGTTCTTGGGCAGCCAAAACGAAGCCTTCAGTTTCTTTCCTCAGCACCCCTGATCTCAACCATTTCCATGTTAGCTTTGCATCTGCCTCTCCTTCATTGTCATTCAGGTAGTGACTGTCCATAAGCTTCTTTTTC
The DNA here is from genome assembly GCA_032467955.1 of Pseudoxenodon macrops. Lineage (NCBI taxonomy): Eukaryota > Metazoa > Chordata > Lepidosauria > Squamata > Pseudoxenodontidae > Pseudoxenodon > Pseudoxenodon macrops. The sequence continues at coordinate 44,814 of JANHFT010000054.1, read as the reverse complement.
CAGTTAGAAACTCGATGCTCAATTGTTTCCTTTCGATATTCTGCTTTCATTCTCGTTGTTTTCAAGAGGTTTCCCTTGTTCACCTCCTTCAACAAAAGGTCTTTTGCTTTTTTGATGCAGTCATTAAAGCTGTGTTTTTCCTCTTCCACAGTTTGTTTCAGCTGTTGTTGTTATTATTTTGTTAACCATATAGTTTGTTCAGTAGGTCGACCCTACTCTCATAAAACCCCTCAGATATATCTTGTCAGTCAATATGTCACTATCATATTGGTTATGTCTGAAAATACAGTCTTTTACTACAGTTCCTTAAAACAGGGGATCTGTTTGTACATCCTAAATGTTGTTTATTTTCCACACACACACACACACACACACACACACACACCAATAGCTTTGTTTCCCATTCTTCATCATGAGACATGGGATAAAAATCATTTAAAATGAAACTGGTCATTCTTCTTGCTAAATGATACCTTGTTATATCACATCTGCCCCTTGTTTTCCATAGGACACTGAATTCACCTAGCCCACTAGCACTTTGCCATAATGGGGAAGGGGAAATAGATCTAAAACCCACTTACATTTGACTGGGAAATCTGTCATATTTTCAGTCTCTAAAGTACCTCACCAGAATTTAGTGCAGAAGGTAAAGTAAAGTTAAAATGTCCCTGTTTGTGGAGTGGTAAAAAACTTGATGTGAATCACAGAAGAAATGTAAGGCAAATATGTCACCATTATTACTGTAAAGCATTCTCTAAATGATTAAATCACCCTTTTGCCCTTCTCTTTTCTTGTTTTTAGATTTCTGGGGTTTGGACCTAGTAGGAAAAATGCTCTGAACCTTAAATAAATAAAAAAACAGATAATTGTTTCAAGGCGCAGAACAGATGTATAACATCTGATGTTGGCCATTACAACAGCTGTATGTCTATAAAGATTCTCAGTCATCCAGGTCATGGTTGTGTCAAAGGTACTTTTACAAAAGACAACTGGACTTTCTTTGTTTTTCCTTGAAGACATTTCACTTGTCATGCGAGAAGCTTCTTCAGTTCTGCTCAGTTCTTCTTCAGAAAGAAGTTTCTTGGATGAGAAGTGAAACGTCTTCAAGGAAAAAAACAAAAAACCCAGTTGCCATTTGGAAAAGCACCTTTGGTACAACAGTTGTAGTTTGAGTTATATTTAGGTGAGGAATTGACCTCCTGAATTACTTGATGAACTGAGAAATATATTAAATTATGGAATACAATATCATATTTTCATGCTAAAGATGGAGTGGAATTGATGGAATCTGGATATCCTGCTCTTTATTCAATGCCCCAACCTTCTTAAGACCATCAGATATCTAAATTTCAAGAATGTTTGTGTTGTGGATGTGAAAGATGGAGTGCAACATCGATGGGGGAAGATCACAATGTATTCAAACAACAATCTTGTTCTTTCACCTTATATCTTATAGTTGGCACCATTACCTCAGCAGGTCTTCAGTGCCATGGAAAGTCCCCCAAGAAATACCCAATGTCCATGAGGTACCGCCCAATGTCCTTGGAAAACCACCTAGGGAGGAGGTTAACTATTTCTGTGCTTCTTTATCTTATCTACAGAGTACCAGCTACTCTCTATAATGAAGTAAACAACTTAGCAAGCATATAAATATGAGTGTCATACAGGGGTGAAATCCAGCAGGTTCTGGAGAACCAATAGCGGAAATTTTGAATAGTTCAGAGAACTGGCAAATACCACCTCTGGCTGCCCCAGAGTGGGATGGGAATGAGGATTTTGCAGTATCCTTCCTCTGCCATGCCAACCAAGCCACGCCATGCCCAACAAGCCACGTCCACAGAACCGGTAGTAAAAACAATTGGATTTCACCACTGGTGTCACATTGTGTTCAGGGTTTCCTCTTGCTTTGAGGGGCCCATTTTTATTCAGCTGAAGAAATGTGTATAGCATATCAAGGCAAATACCGGGACTCTCTTTTTATTTCTACCAAACCACACAAAAGTACATCCTGACAATTAGTATTGTTAATATTGGATGGATATGATTGCTGTATTTTATATATGTATTTTGATAAAACCTATAGTAGCAAAGAAATATGTTTATTTGCTTACAATTCAGAAGATAGTGAGCATTAGATAGTCTGAACAGGATCAGGCTGAGTACTCTACTTATACTTGAACAGTTGTTGCATACTGCAGTGGTAATGATTTATAACCTAGGGTTCTCCAGTAAATGACCCACCCAACCTCTTGTGATATCTGAGTTTGCTCAGCTAGGAAGTTCTACTATGGATCTATAGATCTATAGAGCTCTAAGGAAATGGAAATGGAAATGCTTTGATATTTCTTTGCAAAGCCCAGAATTTAATAAACACACCGCAGTGCTGAAATGCAAAAGATAACTACATTAACTGTTAAATATGAAGACTTACTTATAGGAAAGATTTTAATGAGGAACTACCTTATTAAAGCCACAAATTCAAATCTCTAGACAGAAAAAAGGAGTTTACAGGGGAAAGTGAAATAGAACTCTGAATACAATCATTACAGACAGACTACCTAAATTACTTTAATAAATTCTTTGATGTCAGCATATATTCTGGGTTCATTACAGAGGACAAAGTTAGAAAGAGAACAACTGCTTAAATATTTTTAGTGAAACTTCCTTGTTCATCTTTCCTTCCCCTTTTCATTTTTATATGTTAGTGTTTGTAAGTTCTGGCATCAGGCTAGAAAACAGGAGATTGTGAGTTCTGGTTCCACCTTAGTCACAAAAAACATCGAGGTGATCTTGTGCCAGTTACTCTGTCTTAGTCCTAAGAAACAATGCAAACCACTTCTGAAATTATTGCTAAGAAAACTACAGGCATTTGCCCAGGCAGTCACCAATAGTCAAGACTGATTGGAAGGCATGAACACACAAATGGAGATAAAGAGAAAGAGAGACAGAGAGAGAGAGAGAGAGAGACAGAGACAGAGACAGAGACAGAGACAGAGAGAGAGAGAGAGAGACCTATAGGTTACAGTGTTTAAAATATTAACAGCATAAAGGTAAAGGTTCCCCTTGCACATATGTGCTAGTTACTCCCAACTCTAGGAGGCGGTGCTCATCTCCATTTCAAAGCCGAAGAGCCAGCAGCACTGTCCAAAGAAATCTCCATGGTCATGTGGCCAGCATGACTAAATGCCGAAGGTGCACGGAACGCTGCTACCTTCCCACCAAAGATGGTTCCTATTTTTCTACTTGCATTTTTACATGCTTTTGAACTGCTAGGTTGGCAGAAGC
>JANHFT010000054.1:22558-34305 GCA_032467955.1 Pseudoxenodon macrops | reverse complement strand
AAATATGGCTACATGTCTCCAACTCCACACTATCCCCCCTCCCATTTCCCCACAACAGAAAAATGCATAGTAGAATAACAGAAAGTGTGGTAGACCAAATGCAGGCCTGACAATAGGTACCTTAGGTGCAATCATAAAACATCTGAAGCGCCACTTGAATGGCATTGGCATTGGCAAAATCACCATCAGTCAATTGCAAAAGGCAGCTCTACTCAGAAGAGTTTGCATCCTGCAACAATACATTCACATCTGCCTATCCCAGGTCCTTTGGAAAGACTTGATAGGTGAATAAAAATGCCAAATACAATCTAAATATCTGGCTGACAAGCCATAATACAATACAAGGACTAATAATGGACAATCATTCTACCAGATGAAATCAAGCAGATGTGACCAAGGGTAAAATCAGGGAGTTAAATGATAACATACATGTTTTTCATCAGTATGCTTGCTTGCTGATCCTTAAAGATCTTAGATCTGAAAAGGTGCTTCTAAATGCAGAACATTAAAAATATCATTCTTATATGTTAAATGGCAAATATCCTATGAAGCATCGAGGAATTTACTGACCTTGCTTCAGAAAACTGAAGCGTTCAAAAGCTGATTACTTCCCAATGTGTTGGTCTATAGCAGCTACTATTCTGCCAGACTAGAGTTGACTAGAGTTGGCTTACCTGGAAAAAGGAAGTTTAAAGGGAAAATGAGCTTAATTTCCTTACAGGAATTCCTTTTGAAGCTCAAAGATTATTTCTTTAAATCTAGGATGTTTAAAAAAACTGTAATAAACATTATTATTTTAAAAAATTGATGTTTAACTCATTTTAGGTGGCAACATTGTACATATGTAAAGCTCATTTATGGTATGTATTCAACATCCAAGAATGTTAGGTGTCAAAATACACCCACAAAAATTTGGCTTGGCTTATTAATGGGTAGACTTACCCGCATATATATTGTGAAGTTTTCGGTGCAGTCAGAACTAATTTTCATGTAAAATTACGAGTCCTTATGACCCTATTTCATCCCTCCTCCCTGGTCATGTCATCAATCACATTCTCCAATGAAACACGTTGGATGGCTGTGAGGCTCCTGTTGACTCCGGTAACCTAGGATACAATCTGTAGAAGGCATTTGTGGAATGTAAGTTCAGATAAGGCACGCAAATAGCTCTGTCCAGTTTCCCCCGCCCCTTCTTGTTTATGGCAACTTGAAATCTTTGGAAGTTGACATATATATGGTAACACATTTTAAAAGTATCCCTATATGCCCTATATCAGGGGTGTCAAACTCAAGGTCCATGGCCCAGATCTGGACCACATTGGAAACAGCGAAGGACCTGTTGCAGTGCCTCTGCCAGCAAAAATGAAGCTTGGGAGGGTGGTCCTCCTGAGCCCCTTTTTCGCTGGCAGAGGGTTGCAGCCAAAAACTTAGCTCAGGAGCCCGTTTTTGCTGGCAGAGCACTGGGGCTGCCACAGACACCCCCGACATGAGTGATGTTTAGCTGACCATGCCCACCATGGCCATGACCCCCCAGCTTCTCCAAGGTCAAACACAATCCTAATGTGGCCCTCAATGAAATTGAGTTTGACAACCCTGCCCTATATGCTTATATATAAACCCATCTGTGATAAGCCGACCTTTGGAGTTTTGAAGTTCTGTCTGTTTTATAAACAGGGAGGCAGAGTTTCCATCATGCAGTTGTGGCTGCCATCTTAATTTTACCCCTTGGATGCCCTTGTTTATAGTCTGTCAAGAAATTGCTCTTCATGGCATGTGAGGAAGGTGATAATTAGCTTTTCTTAAAGGAACTAGATTCTCTCTGTCTCTGTCTCTCTCTTTTTTCTCTCTCTCTCTTTCCCTCTCTCCCTCTCCCCCTCTCTCTCCCTCCCTCTCTCTCTCTTCATCAGCCAAAGATTAAAGGATTAATGATCCTATGTCCCTTTATATCAAGGAGTCATCACTTTTCCATTGGCTAATGTACAAAAGCAAATGATTGTTTTTATCTTACTGCAGACACAACAGCAATCAATTGCTCTATATTAAAAGAGAGTTAGGGTGGGAAGGTACAAAGGATAAGAGGCCCGGAATAATCCATCAAGATAGTAATGCAGTAAAACAACTGCAGTATATAGTAATCATGAAAGGGCTACGGCTCCCTTTTTATCACTGTTCTGCTTTGCTTGCTCCCAACTACTCTACGGATTGCTGAGGTATATCCCACCTGCTGAGCTGTTGGACTTCCTGAGTGCTGCTTATTATTCCAATGATTCCAGAGGAGAATAAATGCAAGGCAAGGTGCACAGCAGGAATGGCAAAGGACCACCACTGAAAGGATTTAAAACATGAAAATAATATTCCGCTGACTCCTGCGGAGTGTTGAGGGATGTATCAGTTCCAGTATGCTGACTAACCTGTCAGAAATAATAAACTGCCCACTAAAGCAATTGGTGCACAGAGAGGAATTATTTCTACTCCTCCAGATAGCACTTATGAAAAAAGAACCAGCTATTTATTGAGGACAGAGCAAGACATACAAAACCACGTACGGTACATGTCCACTACGAAGTCATGCTCGCCAATGTTTTTCATTTTTAGTGGAGTATATGCAGATTATTGCATATGCATATATTCCACTGTTGCTGTCTTCATTAACTAAGGTTCTGAATCTCACCAGCATGTTTGTCATAGAAAGACTTCATTTTGATAATTACTAGCAAATATATACTGTAAATCTACAGTGCCTCCCTACCTTTTGGGACTGCTTCAATGGAGAGAAGTTTTTCCACAGACCGAAGGGGCTGTGGTTTCGCGTACTGCCTGCATCCCACAGCTGGGGATTTGTTTGTTTGTGTGGTCCAGTTGCTGGCATGCCACGGACCAGCGCCTGTCCATGGACTGGGCATTGGGGACTCCTGCAGTACACAACAATGTGAAACCAGTTACCAATTCCTTCACAGGTACTGGCCTTCATATTCATTGAGTTCTTTTCAAGAACTTAGAATGTTGTAATGTTTAGCATAGTATGTGTGTGGATCCAAGCAATGTGGCTTTTTGCAACTCACAGATGGAAATTTAGTCAAAGTACAGCTTTTCTGATTCATAATAGCATATAATGGCATGATTTTTTTCAACACAGTGTACTTTTGTTTTGTCTGTAGTTGTTCCTTCAGTAATTCTACAGGAGTAGGCAAACAGAGCTCCTGAGTCCTGTTGCCCACTTTATTTATTTATTTATTTATTTTATTTTATTGATTTGTCAATCATTTACAAGATAATAGGAATAAGAATGAACATGAATATGAACACAGGAAATGGATACGAATAAGTGGGACAGTCGGACAGGGACGGTAGGCATGCTAGTGCTCTTATGCATGCCCTTTTCAAACCTCTTAGGAATGGGATGAGGTCAATAGTAGATAGTTTAAGGTTAAAGCTATGGGGGTTTGGGGATGTACCAATAGAGTCAGGTAGTGCATTCTAGACATTGACCACTCTGTTGCTGAAGTCGTATTTTCTCCAGTCAAGTTTGGAGCGGTTTACCTTGAGTTTGTATCTGTTGTGTGCTCTTGTATTATTGTGGTTGAAGCTGAAGTAGTTATTGACAGGTATCCATTGTAGCAGATAATTTTGTGTACTACGCTTAAGTCCGACCATAGGCAGCATAGTTCTAGGTTGTCTAAGCCTAAAATTTCAAGCCTTGTGGTATAGACTCTTGCGAGCAGAGGAGTGGAGTATTATTTTCATGAAATATCTCTGAACTTGCTCAATTGTATTAATATCCAATATACAGTTGGAGTTGCCAATTGTTTGTCCATTCAGACCCATAGTTAAGGTCACTTTGAGGGGCATCAGCATTGTCGGTGGTGTTGAATAGTTTTACGTCATCGGCGAAGAGGATACAGTTGCTTATAAGATGATCACAAAGGTTATTTATGTAAAGTATAAAGAGTGCAGGTCCTAGAATGCTGCCTTGGGGTACTCCACTGTTAACTGGTGCAGGGTTTGATAGGGCGCTCCCTATTTTGACTATTTATTGCCTGTTTGACAGGAATACAGCTATCCACTTATGTAGGGATCCAGAAATGCCATAAGAGTTTAATTTTAACAATAGTTTGTTGTGTACCACTGAATGAAAGGCTTTGCAGAAGTAAATTGCATCTATTGCTTTACCCTGGTTGAGTTGTGTAGTTCATATGTTTTTGCAGTGTAGGAGTTGCAGATTGCAGAACAAGTTTGACAGTTGTCAATAGATTTCTAAGGAATTATAATATCTGACATTGTCCTTGTTGTCCTCAGGGACAACCAATCTGATGTAGGAATCTTTTTCTATTTTCCTACTATAGTAAATGGGTTGCTGACTGGGGAATTCTGGTGATTGAAGTCCACACATTTTAAAATGGCCGTCCTTGAGAAAAACTGCTCCTGATGTATTCACTTTTCACTTCCAAATAATATAGTGCTCAGTAAGATGCTCTTATGCAGTTGTTTTAATTTCTTTTAGGAAATATTCCAAATTTTAACTCCTTTCAGTCGACCATATCCTACATCTGCCCATTTTGCAATATTTTTCTCTCATTTTCGTTTTGATAGAATTCTTTTATTTGCCTCCATTCTCATCTGAATCCTGTCTCATTTTCTCATTCCATCAAACATCCTTTCTCATACATCTGACTAGAGTTTCTGTGTACACATCTCTAGCGTTTGATGTCATAATATTTTTTATTCTATTCCAAGTTATTCCCACATCCTCTGTTCTTATGTCATTTTTTTTCTTATGTCTTCTAACACTTTTTCCAGACAGGACTTAAACTTTCTCTTTGTGGAAATCACTCTATTGATACTCCAGTTCTTTCCTCACTTCTTTTCTAATATTTCATGTCTCTTTTTTTCCTAAGAGCAAACCTCATACTATCAAATAATGGTCTATTCCATGATAAAAATTATTATCAATCTTGTATCCTTTAGAAGTTTGATTATACATTCATTTCAAGTAATCACTCCAGTAATGTTTTCCTGTTTATTCCATTTCCATTTGTACACATGAATAGACTTAGGCTTAAACCATGTATAAGAAACAAAGACCTTTTTTTCAAGCAGTTGTTCATCAAATCATGATTCTTTTTTCTTCTTGAGTTCTTAATGGTCTTGCCCTGTACTCTCTTATTTCATTACTACCTATACATTCATGTCATCTAACAGAATGATTGTTTCCCTTCCCTTGCATTCATTCAGAATATTGCAGTTTACCTCCAGTTTTTTCTATGGTTCATCACCATCCACTGAATTGAACATCTCACTAATCTATGAATCCCTAATTTCTTACATCTAGATGGAAACAGTTCATACATTTGGGCATAAATAAGAGCCATGATGGCACAGTAGTTAAAAATGGAGTATTGCAGGCTAATTCTGCTGACTGCCGATTGCTAGCAGTTCAGCAGTTCGAGTCTCTTCGGTTCAAGGTTGACTCAGCCTTCCATCCTTCCAAAGTCAGTAAAATGAGGGGCTAGATTGTTGGGGGCAATATGCTGACTCTGTAAACCACTTAGACAAGGCTGTAAAGCACTATGAAATATGTTTAAGTTTAAATGCTATTGTTATTTGCTATAAATGTTATCCCTCTCATTCATAAATACAGTCTACCTTCACTTTCTTGTCTATGGAGCTGCAGGTTATAGTTACCCCAATGGTGATTTTTCAAGAAGCAACTGGACTTTCTTGATAACATAAGAAAGTCCAGTTGCCTCTTGGAAAAAAAACCACCTTTGGGACTTCACTTTCTTGCTTTAAGTCATCAGTTCCATTTCACCAGTCAGAGCTATTTCATTCTTCCATTTTGTCTTTTTAACAAAAAGAAAAGTTCCTTCCTTCATTTCAGTTCAGTTCTGTTCAGTCCAGTTCAGTTCAATTCTACTTCGTAGTCTTTCCCATTTATATTTCTTACATTCCATGAGTATCTTTTTCATCCTGCGGTTATCACTAGTTGAGTCCACAAATACATTACTTATTTCTACAGCCTCATGATTTTTCAATGTTTTTAGTACCGTGTTTTCCCAAAAATAAGATAGGGTCTTATTTTCTTTTGACCCCCCTCCAAAAAAAAGCATTTGGCTTTATTATTTTTGCGGTGCAGAAGGTGGCAAGCATGGTCATCTCATGACTGCTGCTGTGTTTTGGGGAGGGCTTATTTTTGGGGAACGGCTTATTTTAGTGCATGTGCTTAAAAGCCTGATCGGGCTTATTATCCGGGGAGGTTTTATTTTCAGGGAAACAGAGTAATAGCAATAAAACATAGATTTATATATCACTTCAAAGTGCTTTTACCGACCTCAGAAGAATGGAAGGCTGAGTCAATCTTGAATTGGTCAGAATTGAACTACTGGCAGTCAACAGAATTAGCTTGCAATACTGCATTCTAACCAGCATGCACTCTTACAGAGAAAATATAGAGAATGTGAAAAAATAAAGGGAATGTGTATACTAAGTTACTAGACTTCATAATAATTATGTCACTTACAATGTTTCCTGCTCTTCCTAATGTGTTAGAGCACATTTTTCCATATGCCACCAGTACAGCAGTCCAAATTTTACCCCAGGCATTCTCACATTGTTGCATACAAATCAGGATAACTAATCTGGAGAATACCTTAGAAGCCAACATACAGTATTGTTCTCTACTTCTTCCCAATTAGGATGGGCATGCAATATACTAAGACATTTCCTCAAAACACTTTTTTAACGGATTAGTTGTCAACTTCTAGAATGCAGCTGTACGTGGCACTGATTTCAATATATCTGTGGCATTTGTTTTTAAAGCAGAAAACTATTTTCACACTGTCTTAATATTTAGAAAGGCATATTTATTAAACACTCTAATTTCTATGTATGCTTCACATAAAAATATGTTTACTTAAAAGGAAAGGCAGATGTCAGTTTTTCCCTGCGGATATTCAACATCTGTGTAAAGAATATGGAATAAAACCAAAGAATACATATGATCTGATAATGAGCAGCTAAAAGGGAATTTAAAAAAAACCCAGGGAAGTAGAAATAATGACAAATCTAGCAATCTTGTTCTTGTAACCTGTAGTAGCATTCAATACTCCACTGGCATAGAACAGATGTTCATGGTTGTTTTTTTTTGCAATTTTCTTGTCACTATTATTGAGGATGACCTGAGTTTACATAAACCATTACTGAAATGTATTCATTGGAAGTGCTTCTTAAAAATCCTGCATCTGGTTTTATTTTCCTCCTTGGTGTTTTCTGCATACATTTCTATATACAGAACAACATTATTCTTATGTAAATGATTACAGGTAGGGCTTATAGATATAACCAACTGCTTGCATCCCGAAGCTTCAGAATGTCTGATGCTGGCAACTGATATGACAACTATCTCTGATTATTTGAACGATAATAAGTCAGACTCATAACTTTCAGAAGAACTGGGATTGGAACCAATAGAAAGGACATACTGCAGACCTCATCAGTCAAGAAATTTCAGCTGGGGTGCAGGGGGGAGTCCATAAGTAGAAATGGTTTTCCCTTGGTTCCTTTTCTGTTATTGTGGCTCCTGAGTGAGATCTGAACTCACCCTTTTGGTCTTCTGAAAAGACCTAAAGACTTGGTTCTGACAATTAGCCTGGAGCCCCAATGGGGACTCATAAAGACTCTTGCAGTGGTTAGAATGCAGTATTGTGCTCATCTCTGTTTCAAAACTGAAGAGCCAGCACTGTCTGAAGACGTCTCTGTGGTCATGTGGCTGGCATGATTCAATGCCGAAGACGCACAGAACGCTGTTACCTTCCCACCAAAAGTGGTTCCTATTTTTCTACTTCCGTTTTCACATGCTTTCGAACTGCTAGGTTGGCAGAAGCTGAGACAAGAAAGAGGAGCTCACTCCGTTACGTGGCACTAGGGATTTGAACTGCCGAACTGCCAGCTTTCTGATCAACAAGTTCAGTATCTTACCCACTGAGCCACTGCGTCCCTTGCTTAGTTACCAGGTCATTGTTTACTATAGGCCATCTAGTGGTAGAACATTACAAACAAATAGTTATATAATTTCACCTTTGGTGAGGGAAAGGGCAGTGCCTATCTAAGAAATGTGCTCTGCTCTTGATTTACTCCACTAAGTCAATTTAGCTTTTTGATGTTGCCACCTAGTTCAGCACAGTTAAATATAGTTGAAAGCTAATGTTAGTGACCTTTCCTCTTCTACCGCCATTAGTTTTTATGAACCAGTAGAGTTGTGGGGAAATTTCTTTTCGCGTAACCATTTTTAAAGCTTAATGAGATTTTACTAATGGCCCTTTCGTGTGAGAATTTGTTCACTCAGCTCATAACCTTTGATTGTAGAAGTACAACAATTGATTCCTAGGTACTGTATTTCATGTTGAAAGAGGAAATGGCTTGCATCAGTCAAAATAGCTCCTACTGTAGTGTGCTAATAATTGTAATTGTATTTTATGAGTTCATGCATGGTTTATTTTATCGCTGCATATTTCAAAGAAGAAAACTAGTTCTTTATTTGCAGGTTGTCTAGTTTTATCAATTCAAAAGTATTTTACTTCTCCTGATTAGCTCCGTGACATGCTATGATGGAATTCATGTGAGCCTTGTAGCAAGGAAAATATTTCAGTTATGAATATATCCATTTGACCACTAAATTAATACATTTTTAATACCAAATAATTATTATTTCTGCATAAATCACACATAAAACTTCAGTCAGTTGTATGGCTGTTGATAGCAAGTTACTGTTTTTCACCATTCTTGGGTGAATGAGTAAATGACATTTCCTCCCCTCTTTTTGATCTTTGTGATCTTTGGGAAAATATTTTCCAAAACTTGTAGTATAAATTAGTATATTAGTTGATATACTAATAAGAGAATTTCAGCCCTTCTGTAAGCACCTAGGTCTAGTGCAGGGGTCGACAACCTTAAACACTCAAAGAGCCACAAAGGTCCTAACCAGAAGCCCCCCATTCATTCTAGAGCTGACTGGACTTCCAGTCCAGTTCTCCCACCATAGAGTCTCCTCCTAGAATGGCATCCTTTTTCCTCTACCTGACCTAACTGAAAGCCCTATCAATTGTGGATCCGACCGGCAACAGGGAGCTGCAGCAGAGGAATGAAAGAGCCATGTGCTGCTCCAGAGCTGCGGGTTGCTGACCCCTGGTCTAGTGAAAGCTGGGAAGCATGGAAATAATTGAATAAACCACACATAGTTGCAACAAGATCCAGAGAGACTCTAAGAACAGGCACAGAGTCAGGGAGAGAGAGACATCTGTATATATCTCTCTCTCCCCATCTCCCCATCTTCCCCTCTCTGTGTATCACTGTGTGTCTCTCTTCTACTTCTTTCACTCCCTCTGTGTATCACTCTGTTTGTGTCTATGTCTCTTTCTCTCTCCCCCTGCCTCTCTCTCTGCCACGGCTGGGCCAAGTCAGCAAGCTGTTCTTGGGGCGCTTCGCTACGTCTTTTATTTGTTCTTTTGGGAAATCCAGTCTGGCAGAGGAACAATCGGCAGCTGTGGCAGAGGCTTCCCTTTGGCCAACCCTCCTCCTCCCCTTGCAACCCCTTGGCTTGTTGTGTCTGAGCCAGGAGCATGCGCACATGCAGGGAGACTCTCTCTAAGCGAGCACCTGCCTGCTCCGTGTGCACCTTTCGTGTGCTTTGCTGCTCACTTGAGGAGAGTCTCCCCATGTGTCTGCACACCCCTGACTCAGCCACAGCCAGCCAGGTGGTTGCAAGGAGGGGAGGAGGGTCGCCTGAAGGGAACCTCCGCCATGGCTGGCAATTGTTCCTCAGCCCAGATTTCCAAAATATCCAAAAAAGAAATAAGAGGGGTGAGGGGTGGGGCCAACCAGTGATGGGACAGGGAGCCACAGCAGAGGGCCCAAAGAGCCACATGCGGCTCCAGAGCCATGGGTTTCTGACCCCCACTCCAAACAAATCGGGCTATCCTGTGGCTTCTGCCCTTTGCAATTGTGGTGACATGCAGATGACAACTCATATGTATACCCGCCCTTTGTGTCCTGATCAGTGTACACTTGTGGACCTCAATGCAGCCCAACAGAATGCAATTAGTGTTGCTAGTTTTAATATATTATCAGATATTGACCCAAGAGTCCATGGAAAAACAAAGGGTATTTTATTCCAATTTGCCTTTGTAGTAGAAGCACAACAAAAATGGAAGTCTTGTAAGAAAGCCAGAAAGCAATAAGAAGGGAAGACTGAGTGAAAATATGAAGCAACTATTACACCGAAATAGAACATTATTTGTCATCTCTTAACTAGCAACACAGGACATGAACAAATATTTTTTCTTCAAAGACGATATATTACTGCTGAATATTGAGAATAAAATCTTAACAATAACAATTCAATAATGAACCAAGGTAACTGACTACCCTTTGTTTGATCAAAGAAAGAATGGAAAGCCACCTACTGAGATGCTTTAAATTGAAGTTCTTGGAAGGCAGAAGTAGATTGTTACCTTACATTATCTCTCAAGCTTTTCAGAAGCTACAGCTGGTTCCCAATTAATTTGATCCAGTAACAGCTGGTTTTTCTGGTAATCATACTACTGTGTTTCCCAAAAAATAAGACAGGGTCTTATTTTCTTTTGACCCCTGAAATAACCAAAATAGCCTTATTTTGCTGTGTTTTGAAGAGGACTTATTTTCGAGGAACAGCTTATTTTAGTGCATGCGCTCAAAAGCCTGATTGGGCTTATTATCCAGGCAGGTCTTATTTTCAGGGAAACAGGGTAGTTTACATGATATATTGATGGAGAATTATTTCTATCAGATTTAGATAAGATCCAGATTCAGATTATTATGTTTCATGCACAGGTCAATATTAAGCTCTAAACTGTGAGCTACATTTTATTTATTTATCTTTTAAAAAAATCTCAGCAGTATATTGTAGTTGTTGTGATTCCAATATTAAATATTTGCTATTTTTAGAACAAAAATAATTGTGTTAGTGCATTATGTTATTAATGTTTTTCAGTCTGCTTTTCATATTTGCTTCGTGTTCTATCTTATATTGCATTTTTTGCTTACGCACTGACTGATTCAGTTACTGAATGAATTTGATCTCATCTAAAAAAAAAAGAATTAATATTTATAAGAATGCAATCCAATTTGCTGAAGGACAAACAGGCTTGTAGTACTAGAGCAATCCATCCAAGTATTTCCAAGTAAATTAACTATAAACCTGTCACTTCATACACTCAAAATATGAACAAGATTTTTAAAATCATAGTATATTGAAAAAGTTTGTTGTGGCCCGTTTTATACACAGTATTAATCAATAATGAGTTGGTTCAAACATTATATAAAGACACAAATACAGAAAACATGTGATAGGTAGTGTTATTTACAACCCAGACCACAATTTCCTTCTGACAATCTGACAACTAGATCTACCTTTGTCCCAAAGGTACTTTTTCAAGAGGCAACTGGATTTTCTTTTTCCCCCCCTTGAAAACATTTTGCTTTTCATCCCAAGAGGCTTATTCAGTCCTGAGTGAATGGTGGGGAAGGGAAGGATTGTAATATGCTTATTTTCATCAATGTCCTTCACACTCTACGGGAAAACCTCTTCAGCTTTTTATAACCACAGTTACCGTATTTTTCGGAGTATAAGACGCACCAAAGTATAAGACGCACCTAGTTTTTGGGGACAAAAACAAGAAAACAAGAAAAAAAATCTTCCTCTGCCTCCCAGCAAT
>JANHFT010000054.1:0-13870 GCA_032467955.1 Pseudoxenodon macrops | reverse complement strand
CATGGTTACATGTTTCACCCATAGCCTTGTAGTTTCAATAGCCAGGTCGCGATATTTTGTGATTTTTTCCTAGTTCTTTTTCTTCGACTCTGGCGTCTCCTGGTACAGCTATATCAATAAACTGAATGCTTCGGCCCTTGACAAGCAAACGCACAAATTAAGAACATCTCAGCTTTTCAACAATGTGTATGGTTGGCATAAATATAAGAAGCATATGTGTAAATTCTCTTTAAAATCTTCTCCATCTGCCTCTTCTGAAACAGAGAGAGGGAGAGGGGAAAAAAACGAGCAGTATTAAAAAGGAAATTTTAAATTAGTTTCATTCTTTGGTAATCCAAATGAGATTTTTAAAAGAATCAATAGAGGCATTTCCTAGGCTTGTTCTTCCATTTGCTTCTAATTGCTACAAGTCACTAACATGAAGAAGGAGGGAAAATGGTCTATTATAATGTCCATATTTTTTAGACTTTCAAAGACAATGAACTGCAATGTATTGTATGCAAGTGAGATAGAGAGACAGAGATAGAGAGATAGATTTCAGGGCCCAGATTTGAATGTGGTTACTTGGGTATCCAGTGAAAGCAGTTCAATCATTTTATTCCCATCTACTCCAAAGTCATAATTGGTTGGGAACATTTGGGAATCAAACATTTTGCTCTCTGCCATAGAAAAGCTTCAGCACATAAACAAGAAATAGAGCCAAGACACCCACCCACCCAGTAATATTCTGATATCTGGATATCTAAATTGAATCTCACTGGAATTGAATTAATCTGATATCAAAATGACAGAGCAGTTCTGGAATTGAATGTTCATTCCTTAAAAGAAAGAAAAAAGAATGATTATAGCAAAGTAAGTCTGTCGTAGTTGATGCATGAACCAATCTATTTTGGTTCACGACATTTTTTTTCATATATTCAGTAAGGTCATGCATCTTAACTGTCCTTGAAACTGGACCAAAAATAGTTTACTCCATTCCATGTCAACTCAATAGTTGATTCTGGAGTATGATTGGGAAAAATAATCCAAAAAGAAGAAAGGAAGAAGAAGGAAAAAGGAGGGGGAGGAGGAAGGGGAGGAGGAGAAAGAAGAGGAGGAGGGGAGGAGGAAGAGATAGGGAAGAAGACATGGGGAGGAGGAAGAGGAGGAGGAGGAGGAGGTGGGGGAGGAGGAAGAGGAAGAGGGAAGGAAGGAAGGAAGGAAAGAAAGAGAAAGAAAGAAAGAAAGAAAGAAAGAAAGAAAGAAATTTAACATACTACTAAATGTAATGGGGAGGGTTGATTACTGATGTTAAACGTAATCCAATAAGAGATCTGAAGAAAATACTTGTCATTTCAGTTACATGGGAGCTGATACAGTAATAGGTGTAAATAGCTCAATTTTATTTACAAAACCTTTTAAGCTTTTATATATGAAATTGTGAGTTACTTGAACTATCTGCAGAAAGCCACTGACTATCAAGATAGCTGTTTCAACATAGGAAATATGAGTTCTTTGAGACAACTTGGGTCAACAGCATTTTCCATATCTTCTTGTCAATTCATGAAAAACTAATTGCAATGAGCACATGTGTCCTGTTCTCTTTCCTCCAGATTATTGCACAACTATTTTATCAGGTAAAGCTGACAAAAGTATCCCCATTTTAGGCACAGATGTTGCATGACTCTTTCCAAGCTACAATCCTATTCCTTAAAGTACAATTCCCTTAAGAGGGAATCAGAACAGACATGTTTTTTAAAAATTTGAAATACTTCCTTAGAGTCAGCATAAAGTCAAGCTATTCTCCAAAGCATCTGTAGGCCAGACAAGGAATAATGGATGGAAACTGAACAAGGAGAGGTTCAACCTGGAAATAAGGAGACATTTTCTGACAGTGAGAGCAATCAACCCATGGAACAGAGGTTGCCTTCAGAAGTTTTGGTAGCTTCATCACTGGAAGCGTTCAAAAAGAAACTGGACTGCCATCTGTCAAAAATGTTGTAGGGTCTCCTGCTTGGGCAGGGAGCTTGGACTAGATGACCTACAAGTTCTCTTCCAACTTTGTTAATCTGTAATCTATAATAACTGAAAATTTAAATCCCCATCCCGTAGCCATGTTTAGCTCCATTTAAAAGTGAATGAATATTTCTGCAAGGTTGTGATGTTCCTATTTTCTTCCTTTCAAAATTTAGTTATGGCATAATATTGTCAATTAAAGTGTGTGAAAATGCTAAAAGATGTTAAGGAGATTAAAACTCCTTAGTTATAACTGGGTTATATTGACATCTACCAGACTTTAACAGAGAAGCTGAAAAGCAACATTAAGTATTATTGATTTTTTGGGGGGTTTCCTATTGTTTGAAATATTTGTATACTGCTAAATCAACAAAAAGACTCTCTTTTAAAGAAATTATTCTCAAGGCCAAACTTTCAATTTAAAAAAAATGTTATTAGGGAAAGTTAAAGATGTCAGGAGATAATTTAAGATGTACTTGTTATTCATATTTAAACACTAGGAATAAGAAGTATTTGCTAACAAAATGGTTGCTATTTGTACCACTGTGTCAAGCTTCTCTGTCAGCTGCAGTCCTGTCTCTTAAAGAGGTACATTTCTCCTAAGAAAACTGGTCAATTATATCTTGATCTTCCTGAACTTATGGTCCATCTCCATCTACTGCATAATTATTTCTAAACAGTGACTTACTTCTTCCTTGATGCCTGGAATATGCTAGAAATAGAAATAACAAAAACACAGTGCATTACAGCCCTCTCTAAATGATTTACAGAGTCAGCCTCTTGCCCGCAACAATCTGGGTCCTCCTTTTACCCACCTTGGAAGGATGAAAGACTGAGTCAACCTTGAGCCTGGTGAGATTTGAACTGGCAAATTGCAGTCAGCCAGCAGTCAGCAGAAGTACCCTGCACTTTAACCACTGTGCCACCATAGCTATACATGAGGCTGTCTTTGAAAACCACTGAAATACTATACCTGATTCAAAACACAGTTATTCACTGTTGATTGACGTAAGACAGTGTAAACATTTGAACACCAGAGCTCCAATGCCTTCCTACCAGTGTCAAGTGCCCACTCAAACTGCTGTTGAATTAGATATATAAAGGCCTTTTTGCCTTTGTGCCAATGCACTTTAAGGACTGTTTTCTTCAGCCAGATTCAACCCACTAAATACAATCAGTCTGAAAAAAAACTGCAAATAATTCTCTACTTGCTTGAGGTAAGAAACCCACAAACATAGAATAGAATAGAATTCTTTATTGGCCAAGTATGATTGGACACACAAGGAATTTGTCTTTGGTGCATGTACTCTCAGTGATTTTGGGTCTCTGCCATGCATGAGCAGGGGCAGGGAACATGTGGGAGATGCACGTGTATGTGCATGGGGATCAAGGGGGTTGCACATGCATGCATCGGGGGAGTGGGGAGAACAAGGGCTTGCACACGCATGCATGGGGACAGAGGTAGCACAGGGGGATCATGCACACATGCGTGGGGGACAGGTGTGTGTGTGTGGGTCACATGTGCATTGCATTATGGGTGCACACATGCATGCTGTTGCATGCACACACTTTTGGTACATAACAACAAAAAGGTTACCCATCACTGCCCTAGAATGTCTTAGGATGTATCTGATAGGTTAAAAGTTATAGCTTTAAGTAGATTTAGGTATAGGCAAACACAGGATTAGTGTCAACTCTGAAGCGAACCTGGCTGAAACTATCTTGTGCTGCCTCAAAGTTGCCACGAAGCCTGAAAAAGAAGGGGAGGGGTGAAATTAATAGCCCATCTTACAGTCATAATAAGAAATTTTCCTGTGGGAACCAAGGTCATCATAACAGTTGGCTGGTGAAGGAGGAGAGGAGCCTGCCAGCTGTATTCATTGGACCATGTGACTGGTGACACTGGTGACGGGGGAAAGTTTCATTCTTTTAATTAGGTGAAAACCACAGAAACTTTTAGAGTTGGTTTTCACCAGCTGTATCGGTATGATGTATCCAATAAATATGTTCTTAGAGGAATCTACTTGCTTCGGAGTTCTGCTTTTAAGGGGTTTATTACTCAGAACGCTAACAATTGGACTTGATTGGGATTTACTGCATCATCACCTAATTGATATAAAAATGCTGCTTTACTGAGAGTTTCCCTTATCAAATAAATATTTTGAAAGCTTGGCTGGAGAACAGGGAAATGATGATTAGGGCTACTAAGTCAGATAATTGCTTGCCAGTTTGCCGTCTCATTTTGACTCTGCATTAATCTGCATTTGTTTAATATAAAAATCTGCAAAAAAAGTACATGATAAATATACATATTCAGTGCCCTATTTATCTCAAAATGGTTATGTCTAATCCTATTTCGAAATAGTTCTGCCAAGAATTGCTTCAATTTCTTTAAGAAATATGAAAGATGGTGGGTAATCTTCTAAAGTTCTAAATTGCCCTTTAATCAAAGAAGAATTAAACAGGTTTACTCAATATATTTATCCTCTAGATTGGCTGACCCAATTATCCTTGAATTATCCTTACATTATCCTTAAATGTAAAACTATAAAAAAATAGACAGATTTTATTACACTAGCTTGAACAACTTTATGTTAACTGCTGGAATATTTGGAATATAAGAGTCCTACTTCTTTCATGGACATGTGATATATATATGTATAACGTTACATGTAACAACACAAACAAACAACCCGCTCACAGGAACAAAGCCAACAACCCACATCTCCCCACCAGTATTTATAGAGAGATGGCAGCTCTGATCACGCTTTGCTCACACAAGCACGAAGCTGAAAGCACCAGCCTGAAGATGACGAGTGGGACCTCGTTGAAACGTCGCCAAGATACTCTCAATCTTACATGGGAAAAGAATGATGTTGGATCCCCCTTTTTTGTCGTAATCATATTATCTTAAAATATAATTAATTTTAGAATTAGCTAGCAAGACATGAATATTGCTATTTACCTTTAAACTAGAATTGTGTATAATGTGTATGTCATGTTTTTATTTCTACCATTGTTTTTACGTAATCTTTTTCTTGATGTCTTTAAAAAAAACTATCCTCTTTTGTATGGCTTCTTGAAAAGAAGAAAAATCCTTGTCACAGAAGCAAATTTGGTAAAAAACAAACAAACCCAAAATAGACTGTTCTTTCAGGGTTGTAGGAAAATGCCTACTATGACAGAGTGCATTAAGTAGTATACTACAGACTGTAATTCTGAAAGACATTTATATCTTGGAAATATTTGTAAAAGTGACACATGGGAATACAGTGTTAAGAACTCTTGTTGTCAAAATTTACATTAAAAGCTTTATATACTAAATAAAATTGCAGAGTATAGCAATAGCATTTAAACTTATATACCGCTTTATAGTACTTTACAGCTCTCTCGAAGTGGTTTACAGAGTCATCATATTGCCCCCAACATTCTGGGTCTGCATTTTACCAAACCTGAAAGGATGGAAGGCTGAGTTAACCTATAGCCTTGTGAGAGTCGAACTGCCAAATAGCCGGCAATCAGCAGAAGTAGCCTGCAGTACTGCATTCTAACTCTTGCGCTACCACATCTCTTTAGATAGCTTTAGATAGTTTGAAAAGTCATGTATAATAAATAAAATATTTTACAAAAACTCATTTTAGGTAAGGCAATTAGAACATTGCCTAACCTAAAATGACTAGATTATTCATGAGCCACGCAACTAGATGTGATGGAATCCATATTTTTATTTTTTGCATTCATTATAAATATCTAAGGATAAATATCTAAGTGGAAAACACTCTTTCCAGAATATATAAACAGTGGTTTCTTTCCCATAGTTGATGGTCCATGTCCCTCTTCATGGTATGATTCATTTGCCAATTCCAGAATACTATTGATTTTGGGAATTTCATTTCTTGTCTTATGTATAGAACAAAATAGGTAAAGGTAAAGTTTCCCCCGCGCATGTATGCTAGTCATTTCCATCCTTAAGGGCGATGCTCATCTCTGTTTCTAGGCCAAAGAACCAGCGCTGTCCAAAAATGTCTCCGTGGTCATGTGGCCGCATAACTAAATGCCGAAGGTGCATAGAGCACTGTTACCTTCCCACCAAAGGTGGTCCCTAGTTCTCTATTTGCATTTTTTGCAAGCTTTCAAACTGCTAGGTTGGCAGAAACTGGGACAAGTAACAGGAACTCCCTCCGTTACGCAGTGCTAGGGATTCAAAGTTTCAAACAGCTGAACTGCTGACCTTCTGATCGACAAGCTCAGCATCTTAGCCCTTGAGCCACTCTGTCTGACATAATAAGGCATAAGTAAAGTAACCTATTCTCTACTTATCAGCATTATTTAGAATTTTATTAGAGGGAAATATAAGTGAGCTCTATCCATATCATCATGACAATTTTTCATGTCGTTGTGACAATTTTTTTCTTCCTGCTAATCTTATGTTCTCTGCAGTTTGGAATTAGATGAAATCTCCATGCTAAACAAAATTGGGTTCACTTACTATAATAAATCATAAAGTAATTGGTTTGGTTTCAGGGTGACAAATGTTAAGTCACCTATTGTGATTGTATGTCATGCTTTATAAGTTCTGCAGTACCAATCGATTTATTGATAAATCTGATTTTAAAAGTCATAGGCTAGCAAGATATATGAAATCATACAGTGTGTCCAGATATAAGCATATGGTTTATATCAAATTCTAAAGTCATGTTTGCATTTTGTGTAACTAATATGCAACAGACAAAATTAAGCTTTTATAACAATTTGTAGCCACAACATAATGTTAAAAGATTATTTTTATTAAAGTTCTATTTTCTATTTCAATACGTTTGTCATGCTGGCAAGGCAGATTTCAAACCAATTAATTTCTCCTTAACGTGGAATGTAGAATTTGCTGTTGTTGAAAATATCATCTATTATCTACTGCCCAGAATGAGGTTGACAGTAGCAAAATATAAATGTTATCACCAATGACACATAAATTTCATTCATTTGCTGAATATGGACCATGTCTTCCATTTAGGGGTTCAAACATCTAATTTTTCTTCATCTCATTCCTATGTTAGCCTAGAGTAGGGGTGTTAAACTCGCAGCCTGCGGGCCAGATGTGTTACGTGCTGGCCACACCCACCCCTATTTTAGCAAAGGAGGAAAAAGTTGCAATACATCATTTGACAACAACGTGACATCGCAAGTTTGGTCCTCGTGTAGAGTGAGACATTGTGATTGGCCCAAATAAGTCATCCTATGAACTTCTATATCTCAGCCTCTTGACTAGCTATTTTTATTTGAATATCTTATTTTAGGTATTTTTGAATGTAATTCTGTCGCAGCACCTAGCAAACGTGGTTGATCTTGAAAAAGTTAAATAAAGTTGAACCTGGTTCTATTCTATTCTATTCTATTCTATTCTATTCTATTCTATTCTATTCTATTCTATTCTATATGACAAAGACTAGAGAAAGCTACCATGCTATAAACATCCCTACTGCTGCAGCAAAGAAGCAGGGAAAGTGACATAGTGTATCACCAATGTTCTAATCAAATGTTGTGGGCAACGAATCAGTGGTGGCTTACCATTCAGTGCATTACCAAGGCACAGCAGCTACGTCTGGCAGAAGGTAATGCCTACAGACTACACTGAGAATGCGTTCATCAGACATTAATGATAGAAAGGTTGGTTAAAAAAGTTCTGAACTCCAGAATTAAGAGAATAAAGTCTATTGCCAGTCATCTATCAAGATTACCAGTTATCCAGAACATGGTTATCCCAAAGGTGCTTTTTCAAAAGGCAACTAGACTTTTCTTTGTTTTTGTCCCTTGAAGACATTTTGCTTCTATGTTAACACTGACAACCCTCACTCAACAGAAGGAAGGGCTGTGACGCCATCTATCTACTGCTTATAACACAATCCTTTCAGCAGTTCCAAGAAGATTTCATATTCATTTACACTGATTGAGGTGACTCTGGCGGCAGAGATAAATCTCCAAGTGTCCTCAACAATTCTCAGAGGAAGTGCTAACAACCAGATGACTGAAAGGAACATAAATTCTTCCATTCTCCACCATTCAGTCAGAACTGAAGAAGCTACTTGGATGAGAAGCAAAACATCTTTGAGGAAAACCTAAAGAAAAGTCCAGCTGCTTTTTGAAAAGCATCTTTGGGACATCTATTTCCAGTATTGACAAGGCTATAAAATTACATTCTCAACACACCTGTCAAAAACACAAAAGCATAGAAAATACCTTACAAAAGCATTGTATTATGCATCTCTTTGCTTTGTTTGTTGTTCATCTCATAATACTTGCCTGAACCCTTCATCTCCATCTATATTAAAATGATGTTTGGGATGTTTCTAGGAGGGAAGGATTTTATTTAATGAAGAATTCTCTCAGATGGAACCTGTAATGAAGGTGAAATTGCTAACAAGCTGTTCAAAACATCTAAGACCTTGACAAGTCTTAGATATATAATGAAAGTTAAGCTATAATGGAAGTTCAACTGAAATTCTACGAACCAGAAATTGGTGAATTTAGAGATGCAAAATCACACATACCATCAGAAACGTTCCATATACCTTGCATTTTGTTTCATGTAGGAATATGTGCAGTGAAGTGAATGTTTGTGATAAAATTAATCAACACTTATTTAAATTAATTTTTAAAGAGCATTTGAGAATATTTAATCTCTCCGATAGGTTGTTTCCTCTTTTATTCCCTAACTTTTCTCAAAATTCTAATTTTAATTCAGAATTTTGATCAAGGGATGTGTTGCTGGTGACTACATTTTTCTTCTCATGTGACATGTCAATCAAAAAGAAAATTTCTAACTAGGGAAGTAACAAAGAGGCTGGATGAAATCATAAGCCAAAGTATATTAATAAAGTATCCACAGAAGGTAGCAATGTGAAGGTTGACTCTTCCATAATTAGTGCGTCCATATTTTATAAGGTCTTACAAACTGCACTACATAAACCCTGAACCCTATAAGCAATACATAGTCAACTCTAGAGAGTAATTAATGAGATAATTATGCTTCATCAGAGAGTGAAGGAAACTATTAGCCAAGGATATTAGGATATTGAAGCAATCTCCTGCTGTCATTAAAAGAGACATAGGCTATTCAGAGTCAGATTATATTTCAATATATAACTAGCACTCTGTGATGATAAGATAGAAGAGACACCCTGGTCATTGACTATTGAGAAATACTCAAGGATAATTTTGATGTGTTGGATTTAGCTTCCTTTATTTATTTTGCTATTCTATTTAAATTATTTTTTTCCCTTTTTTGAGATGCTTTTGATATTTGTGAAACACACAGATACCAACAAAACCTTGGTATCCATTTATATAAACATACGCAAAAAAATGGATAAAACTCTATTGTAAAAGCATAGAACACATTCTGAACTGTTATATCTAAAGTTGATCATGATATCAACTCATCTTTATTCAAGGCCTTTTTTGAAGAACAATTTTCAGTTGCTATTTCAAGAATTTTGAACCCCTAAATGGAAAGTGGACTATAAATTGCACAAACCAACAAAATAATTGAGTTAATAGGAAGTAGCCTTAAAAATGCAAATACAATTGAAATAAGCAAATATATAATACCAAAACCAGAGGTGGACTCCTACCGTTTCAGAACAGTTCGACAGAACCGTTAGGAACTTGGCAGCCTTGGTCAGTGGAACCAGCAGCGCCCCAGGCCTGCCATGCCCCCAAGCCCATTCTCTCAGTGGTGCCATAAGGGCCACCATCTTGTTTTTTGCACATGCACAAAACCTTTTTTTAGTACTGTGCATGCATGCACGCAGCTCGTCCCTGAGCAAACCAGCAGTAGCAGGATCCTGACCAAAACATATAGTAAAGTGTCATGAAAGATGCAAACACTTTAAACATTCACATTCTAAATTTTATTCAGAATGTTGTACATAGTCATTAGAAGAACTATTGTTTGATATGAAGAAATGTATCACTAATTGAAGGCTGTTTCAAATTGCTTCTTGCTTGTATTATTTTTCTTACCCCAAATTGTTTCCTATGCTTTTAGAAACTGGTAATCCAATAAAACATTTCCCAATGTTTAGTGATAATAGCTAACAAAAGCAATCAAGTTGCTTTGTTGCATTGCATCAATTTATATGTATTAGAAATAATTTGTAAATCAACATCAGGAGTTAGAGAATGTGAGATATCTACACATACATATGCAGGATAGTTTTGTCACCTAATTCCCAGATTACTGAAGTTTAATTGCTATGCTCCATTCCAGATTGGAATAACAATTTAAGAACATCCCATTTTATAATAGATGTCAGAATTTTTAATTTTCTAGGGCTACTTCAACTAATAAGAGATAACTAGATATCTGAAGATATTTAATTCTGTTCTTGACTCTGGAGCCCCAAAGGATCTTTATAAATATATGGCAAACATGTATATTTAGGATTTAAATCCATGAACTAAATACATCTGTTTCAGAACTGAATCAAAGGCTGCTTTTGAGAATGCCTGATTTGGCCTAAAAGCTTTAGAAACATGTATAGCTGGGGTGTCTTACTCGATTTCATTGAAGACCGCATCAGGGCTGTGTTTGATCTCGGGGGGAGGCGGGTTTGTGTGACCAAGGTGGGCATGGCCAGCTCAATGTAACTCATCTTGGGGGGGCACTGTGGTAGCCCAAGTGCTCTGCCAGGAAAATGGGCTGCCGACCTCCATTTTTGGCTGCAACAACCTCCTGTAACCCTCTGCCAGCAAAAACAGAGCTCGGGGAGAATGCACGTGGCCCTCCCAAGCTCTGTTTTTGCTGACAGAGGCACCACAGGTCAGTCCTTCACTGTTTCCAGTGCAGCCCCACAGGCCAGATCTAAGCACCCAGGCCTTGAGTTTGACACCCCTGTTGTATAGTCACCTTTATCTTTTCTTACCTACAGGAATGTTTGATCCTCCATTAAACGTCCAAGTCACAATTGTACAATTGCACAAAGTTGAGGATTAGAAACTCAACTCACTATGCCTACCACTCAAATATTTGCCTCCTTCTCATCGTAGACACTGATGAATAAATTCATAAAGAAAGAGAAATACGGTCGGTCAAGACATATACATGTGTTTTAAAATATCACCTACTCATTAGAAAGAGAAAGAAAACATAGACATGTGACTTTGCAAAAATTCTTGTGTCTAGGCAATGCATCTATGAAATATTTATCTCCAGTTTTTATTTCCTGGGCAAGACAAACTACTCAGCAAGATTGTATCCTTCCCGAGTTTGACAAGCTTTGAAACATTTACTTTATTACTGCACCCAATTGTCATTTTTTCCCAGGAATATGTGTCAATCATCTTTTCATTCAGCTTAGGCACGTAAAGAAATTGGATACAGTGCACACTAGTACAAAACCAAAGGTAACAAACAAAGGTTATCAAACTGTGATGTGATACATAGAGAAAATGTGAACTCTACTGTTCCAAAGGTGCTTTTTCAAAAGGCAGCTGGACTTTGTTTCTCCTTGAAAAAAACAAGTCTAGTTGCCTTTTGGGGAAAAAACAAAAACCACCCATGGGACAACCAAGACCTGGATGACTGAGAATCTCCATAGACTCTACTCTTTCATTAAAAAAAATCAAATGGTATGAAGTTCTACATCCTTAAGGGATGTGATAGCAGATTTTATGCAGCTTCAGTGGATGTTATCACTTCCTTTCTTCTGCTTGGAAGGCTCTCTAGATCAGAGAACTAGAGGCTGAGATTAAAGAAAACACTGAATTGTTCAGTATATTTTTAAAAGAATGCTTATGCAAAGGGGGGGAAGGGAGGAAGAGTAGCCTCCGATGAGACCATAAATGTGCATTTCTTCTAAGAATGCTGATAAAAGATTGAATGGAAACAATGACATTCTTACAGTACCATTTAAATAATTTTAAATGGGAGAATGGCGTAACACTTTATGGAGCTTTAAGAAATCTCTGGTTTTGTTTCCTGCTATATTATTAATATGCAAAACTGATGTTATACGAAGTTTGGTTCATACGCTTATAGAAACAGAGAAAAGGCTGATTTCTATTACAATCCATTATTTTGAGATTTTGCACTGTATGTACAATTTCCAGAGCCAAGGATAAAGTTTCATTTCTGTTCTCTGCATACTCTTGTTTATATTGTCTTCCATTGTTTTCTTAATAACTTCTATGGTTTTAAAAATAATTGCCCTGGGAAATTTACCGTTCTATTGTATAGTCCTGCCATTACTACTGGTAAAGAACAGTGCAATCAGCTCACAAAGAAACAGTAAAAATTATTTAACTTTATCAAGTTCAAAGGTTTTATTCACTGCAAATAATTTCCTAATATAATTTGTACAACTGGGGGGGAGGAAATGATTTATTATTTAGAAGGTAGCATAAGAAGCAATTGCCATGGCTAAGGTATATAAAACAATACTGTCTATAGGCTAGTAAAAATGCACTCATGTAGATATCAGATTCCACTATACTGGGGACCTGGTGGCACAGAGGCTTAATGATGCTGGATGTGTTAACAATTGCCAGTAGTCCAGTGGTTTAAGTCCAGCTTTGTGGGACAGAGTGAACTCCCATCTCTTATCCCTAGCTTCTGCCCAGCTAGAAGTTTGAAAGCATTGTTTATGAGTAGATAGATAGGTACCGTCATTTTGGTGTTGGGAAACTGATGACTGCCTTCTGCAAAGGAAGCTGGAACCAGGGCTGGATCTGCCTGGATGTGATCAGCAGAGGAATGGTAGATGAAAGTCCTAGATGAAGTGACTTCCTCTGAGAATGCTTCAGGCCAGCTGGTGTGAACCTAATTCACCCTATTGTGGTGCACCAGTGCAAAAAATGAATTAGTGATTGCCGGCTGCCAGGACTTCTGCTGTGTGCATAACCTCCCTGGTCTTGAATGCCATATATTAAATAATAATAAATCCACTATAGTTTTTTTCTCCTTATTCATGATGGTAATTTTTGTTTTGTTTCAATCAATAAAGAACTACATTTCAGGAGACAAAACTTTACTAGTTGTGCCTCCTGATATCTTCCTGACAAATCCACAGTGATGTCCTGTTTTTTTAATAAGGTTTGTATCTTTTCAGTATCACAGGAATATGTTGAACTGAGTCAAGAAAATTCTCTGCCCCTTCACAACATGCCTGATGAACAGAAGCCAGAGAAATTGTTATATCTCTTACAGGAAATTTACTGCACAGAGCAAGACCTTATAACACATTGGGCATGATACACCAATATCTGAAGGGAAGATTGTGATTCAAGGTTACTACCAAGTCGAGGAAATAGTAGCAAGAACAAGAAGTAGATGAAAATGAAAACTGAAGAGAGAAAATGTCATCTAGACATGTCCATGAACTTCCACATATAGAAATGTTGGCCCATATTATACCATCCTCTAATGGAGACAAAGCTAAAATAAATTGACCTGTATACTTCTCGTTACTTTTTTTTCTTCTATATCAAAGAAGTGGGATGAGAAATGTTAAATTGCTACACAATTAAAAGAAAACTGTGAAATGTTTAACTTCAAAGATGATGCAAAAAAGAAGTTTACATCTTCGGATGCCATTTAGAGACGTGTGAAATGTCTGAGGTAATTTAATTGTGATGTTATCATTTTTTTTAGTTACACCATATTAGGGTATAAAAAGATGTCATGATTTAATCATCCACATTTCTTCCCCATTTAGACGTGAAATGAAAGCATGAAGAGAGAACAAAATTTATCTTTCAGCTCCTGCTTTACCTTGTATATATATATATATATATATATATGCATATATATATATATATATGCAAGTCTTGGCGTATTCGGGTCTTTTCCCGTGTAAGATCGAGGGCATCTTGGCGACGT
>JANHFT010000053.1:0-33266 GCA_032467955.1 Pseudoxenodon macrops | reverse complement strand
TGTATAAGATGCACCCAAGTTTTCACCCTCTTTTTGGGGGTAAAAAGTAGCGTCTTATAGTCAGAAAAATACGGTAAGTGCTATTGTTATTGCTATATATATATATTTTCTCCATAGAGGGTGGAGCTAGCATCCAGGCATGGGTTGTCCTCGTCCTGTCAGCCTACAGGACTGAGTCTTTCAAAGGTTTTGTAACCCACCTCCAATGCTAGGTTACCCAGCTTTGACTCAGTCCTCAGACTAGGACGGATGTGCGGTTGTCAGCTCTCTCTTCCATAGAGATTCCTTCCTTCCATTTCACCTCTTTCGCAGTGAGTTTTCAGTCCTTGCCATCGACATCACTGAGGAAAAGCAGCATCTGGGTGCTTTATACCCAGGCATTACTGCCTTTCCTCCATTCCTTGCCTTTTGCCTCATAGCCTGAGGGTGGCCCAGCGTGCCAGTGGGGTTTCAGTCCCCCAGAGCAGCCACCGGAGTTCGGCGCTCCACCAAAAAATCATTAATAAGACTCCGACGTTTTTTTCAGGCACAGGCGGGGAACGGGAGTTTTTGATTCCCCTTTGTAGGCAGGCGGAGTGGCTGATGGAGTTTCACGCTGCCTCCCGGATGCCTCCGGTGTCCACAGATTGCTGGCAGCTCTGGTGAGCCTTTAATCTCCTAGCCAGACCAGCCACGGTCCATTGGACTCTACGGCCACCGGAGCTTCACACTCCCCATCCACCGGGCAAGAGGAGCGATGAGTGGCTGATTTCACTGCAGGCCCTTGTTGCGCGCCTTTCAGAGTCGGGCGCCAGCTTGGATATTCGAGTGTCAGGTGATATTTTTAACTTGCCAATAAAAGACGGCATGACCAGGAGGGCTTGACGATCCCTCTTGGGTGACTACATTCGCCTGAGGCACAAATTTGAGCCTGCTCGAAGATCTCAGCCTAACTGGATGCCCTTGACCACAAGAGTTGCGCTTTAGCTCTGCTAGACACAGGCATTTATAGGAGTTTTAAATTCTCTCTGCCTGTTTGTTTCTGAACGCCTTTTTCATTCTGGCCGCCATTTTAATTTGCCTAGTCGAGGGTGATTCAGCATAACTTCTGAAGCCAGAGGACAGAAGGACTGAACAGGCCCTACTGAAGACTCATCAGGCAGCGGCCTGGGCAGTTCAAGCATCCACAACCACCTCCTTCACCCGCACATCGCTGCTCTGGCTTCAACATCTCCACAAGATTCCGGTCTCGGACACTCGGGCCCACCAGGACATTAACAAGCGCCTGGATGCGGCTCAATTTACAGCGGACACCACTCTCCAGACAGCACAGTTTGCTCCCAGGCCATCAGGTCCTCAGTAGTCACCCGCCGCATGCACTGGCTTCAATCTTGGCAGACAGATACCCACCACAAGTGGCAACTTGCTTCCACCCCGTTCAAGGCCAGCACCTGTTCGGAGAAGCCTTGGACCTGATTCTTATAGAGACCTAGGATAAACGGAAGGTCTTGCCCACTTTCTCCTGGGGGGCTTCTATTGGCCCGCATCCTACCAGCAGCAACCCTTTCGATCCCCAGAACCAATGTCCATGTCCCCCCGGCCCCAAGGTCAGTACGGGTCCAGACAGAGACAGGGACAAGATAGATAGGCCAGGGGCCGGCAATATAAGTCTCTCCTTGGAATTTCTCTCCACCCCCACCCCTGAGATTTTTTATACGTTACCCATTGTCTCAGAACCCGACCAAGAGGTTCCTCATGAATTCGGCCATCCAACATCTATTACAAATTCGAGCCATTCAACTAGTCCCAGAGGACCAGATTGGGCAGGGATTCTACTCCATCCTTTTCGTAGTCCCCAAATCCTCGGGTGGATGGAGAGCAATTCTGGACCTTAAACGTTTAAACCATCATATCCGTTACCGACTTTTTAAGATGCACTCCCTGGTGACAATCCTGAGCTGTGTGAGGCAGGGGGACTTTTTAGCGTCGATAGACCTTACGGAGGCATACCTGCACATCCCAATTAAGCCGTATCATCATCAATACCTTAGATTTGCCTATGCAGGTGTGCACTATCAATATGCTGCTCTTCCGTTTAGTCTATCCTCTGCCCCTAGGGTCTTTACCAAAATACTAGCCATGGTCGCAGCTCATCTCCGGACCTTGCCGGTTCGTCTCCAGTGTCACCTGGATGACATCCTGGTCCAGGCCCCTTCTAAATGCCAAGCAGAACAGGACGTCATCCTGACCATCGCCACTCTTACTAACCTTGGCTTTTCCATTAATAAGGAAAAGAGCCACCTTTTCCCTGATGCCACCTTGGCCCACCTGGGTACCATTGTGGACTCCCTGGAGTGTAGAGTGTACCTATCTCAGGAGCATCAGGATAGTATCTGGCAACTGGTTCCCAGGATCCAATGTCAACGACGGGTCCCCTTGAGTTTGTTGTTCACGCTCCTGGGGAAAATGATTTCATGTATATCTATCACACCTTGGACACATCTGCACTCCAGGTACTTACAATGGTTTCTTATTTACACATCTCCAGGTTACACATAAAGCAAATTAACTGGATGGGATGTTGGTCTTACCTGATACGCTCCTTCTCGTAGGATGGAGATAGCATCCAGGCAAGGGTTGTCCTCGTCCTGTCATCCTATAGGACTGAGTCTTTCAAAGGTTTTGTAACCCGCCTCTGTTGCTAGGTTACTCAGCTTTCGCGAAGGCAGAAGAGAGACTCGATGTATGGTTCAAGTGGTACGAGTTGTGGAAAGAGATAGGGAAGAACCAGGAACCCTACAGTCTTGGGTGGGGCTGGATGCTATCTCCACCCTACGAGAAGGAGCGTATCACCCTACGAGAAGGAGTGTATTTAAATAAGTACTTTTTTTTGTGATCTCTGATTTACTCTGGTGTTTGTCTGATGTTATCATATGGTACCTTGTAGCTCTTATTCCTGTATTGAGTCATTCTTCATGAAGCACAAATTTTAAAACTCATGGTTTGCTATGTGTAGTTAATAGTGTTAATTTCTATGGAATAAAACAATGTAACTTTCTTCCTAGTAATGGCTATTATTCTTTTATAACAAGATGCCTACTGTGAGGAAAAAATCCAAAATACATATTGTAGCAATGTATATACTTTTAAAATATTTCCAATATTAACATGATAATTAAAAAGGATTGTTCTGATTCAAATAGACAGTATATTATGTAATAGTATATTAAGGTTCATATCCTGTAATTGTTGCATAATTCATTAGCTTTATAGTAAAAGAAAAGCTAGCTATGATAGGTTTTATTTTTCTTACTTTCAATTAAAAGAACTCTCAAATTGCCTATGTTTTTGCCACGTTGAAATGGAATATGTATATATAAAAGGAAAGTATTCATTTACATTCTGTTTCATGTCACCATGTCGGTTTCTCATTTTATACAAACATGCTTATTTTCTTTTTAAAGAATACATCAAGCGGTGGCTTAGATAAAATTAACTTCAGAAACATCTCACCATTTACTTTGGAAACAGTTCATCATAACTAGTGTTTGCTTTCTTATACGGTCCATTTGGTAACATGCTTAATTTCAGAATGCCTGGAGAGCAAATCATCTTTGTTATTTCCTTGGCAAGCAGGTTTTACAGATTCTGTGGTTATTTTTGTAGGGTGTCTTATAATTGTGCTAAGTTATGAATTGTTTGAAGTGTAAAGAGTAGCTTTTGAAGAAGTGATATGTCACAACAAGAATCTTTTACTCTAGTTAAGTGTAATGTTATGGATCTTTTAGCCTCTGTTTGTTATCTATCTATCATCTATCTATCTATCTATCTATCCATCCATCTATGTCCCGTTCTCTCTTCCTTCCTTTCTCTCTGCCAGTCCTATAAAATATTTTTTACATGAACTACAATTAATGGATATCAAATGTAAAATGTTTTTTTCCCTAAAAGTCTAATGGAATAGAAGGCAGGATATGTTTACAAAGTGGTTCAACAAATCACTTCCTCTGAGTTTCCCTCTGCTCCACTCTCTGGACACTCAGATCGGGTGGGTGAGCCAGATGTTCTTCGTCATAAGGGATCTGTTGTCTCTCACCATCACTGCCTGTCTGCAGCCGATCCTTTCCTGCCTTCATGAAGGCAGGCAATTCACCAACCAGTTGATCAACTTCCCCTAATGCCAGGGCTTAAGACAGCATTGTCCTCAGCCCCTGGATTCTCCAGATGTTCCAGAAGAGATTTGACATCCCCATCAGATGCTCCCTGTTCCAACTCCTACTATTCTGAACCACGATCTGATGGGCCATGACACTAAGTCAAACTGTTACGAATGAGGTCCTGTCCAATTTTGCTAGCTATTAAATAAAACTTAGGAACATTACAAGGGAATACAGTTTCTGATCGTCTACAAGATTAAAAATAGCAGTTCAAATTGAGTATTGAAGTTAATACAGGTGTGATAAATCTGTGTTGCAGTTCTTTACAATAAAGAAATACATGGGCTTTTGTTTCATTGGTTTCCTATTTCCAATTTTCAGAGACTTTGGAATGTTTCGGTATAAAAGGAATAAGTATGGAAGTCTGTTCGCTATAATGTTGTAGAATCATATGTTTTTAGGGAACATTTTATCGCAATACCAATCAGCTCAGAGGTGGGTTCTGAATCTTCTTCAGGGTCGCGCCTTGAGCGCATGCGCAAAACATGCGAGTGAGCGCATGCGTTGCAAGCAAAATCCAAGATGGCAGTGCCCACGGAGCCACCAACAGAACCGGCTCCGTGACATCATCACGGAGTTACTACCTACTCTATAGAACTGGTAGGAACCCACCTCTGAATCAGCTGTTTAAAATTGGCCTGGGTAAGAAACAGATACAGCAAAGATACAGGAGAATATTTTCAAAAATTCCTGGAACTCTATGTTATTGTTATAGGTTATTTATAATAACATAATAGTGAAAGATTCCAATACAAGAGAATATTTTCAAGAATTCCTGGAACTCTATGTTATTGCTGTAGGTTATTTATAACAACATATTTGTGAAAGATAAAATTTCCTCTTATACTAAAGAGAATCAAGTTGGGATATCTTTAGATTCTTATTCCTTCTTTCAGTAACTAGGTTGATATTTACTTAACTATTATAATTTTTAATTTGTATTTATTTATATGCTGCTTTTATTATTTCTTACATTCTTCTTCAATATTACATCTCTACAATACTTACATAAATGCAAAGCTAATTTATTGAGAACTAGTCAACATGTTACTCTATCATTGCATTTTGAGATATACAAAATTTGGACTGACTTCTGCTTCTGAAAAATCAAGAGACTGAACCGCAAGTCCCTAATCTTCAATTTTTAAAAATTGTTTTGTATCATTTTGTCTCATCCAGATAAATACTATAAAAATATCTGAATGACAAGTGAACATGATCACAAAATTATTCACAGCAGATCTTAAACAACTATTGCTAGATCATAGTAGAGGAATTGAATAACCAGGTAGAAAAAAGGTGGGTTGGTACTAGAATCAAACTGATGTTCTCCAATTGCTCTGCAGTCAAAATTGGCCTTGGTGAACAGTAGATAGAAGTTCTACCAGAAAACCAAGCAGGAGATAGCTGAATACACCATTAGACAGCATCTGGGAGCTGCCATCAAGGAAATGAATAAAACCAAGGTGGAAAACAAACAAAGAAAAGAACTGATGTTAGGCTTGGAAATATCCAGTTGAAATATGCGATCAAACACTTGATGCAGGTGTAAATGCCTTAGTACTGAGAAAAAGCCTGCACTGAATATTTGGACTTTTAACAGCTTTAAAAAAAACCCGGAAGGATTGAAGAACAAAATGAATTGCTTTCAAGCTCTGGTGTAAAACGAACAATACTGTGCAAGTCCTGCCTCAAGTTAAAAAAAAACTGCATCTGTGGAAATAGAGAATCAAGAACAAAAGGTTCAATTAATGGCAGTATAAGGTATCTTAGCCCAAAAGAGAAATAGGTCAAAGTAATAAATTGACAATTGGCAATCAGACAACCTTCACCAGAAGTGTAGCTTTCACAGAAATACATTGACTGGTAAGAGAAAATTAATGCTGCTGAAACCCTAAAAGAGAAATTGAAAAACCCAAACGTTATCATGTTGGACTATTCCTTACTAATAAAAGAAACAAGTATAAAATCAAAGGAGTAAAATATTTTCAGAAATCCCACATGGCTTTACTTTTAACGCAGAACAGAATAAATGATGCTTGTAAATAAAATATTGTACAAAATACAGTACTTGTTTGTGTCTTTATATTCTACCAACATGTGTATTGTCAGGTCAAAATTGTGCCTCAAGACTGAACAGCTAATTTTAGTGCTTAAATAAGAAGAATGATGGAATAAGTATTTAATAATCATTTTGAATAATAAATAAAAACATTTTGTTAATAAATAAAGTAAATAAAAATAATTTTGAAGAACAGTTGCATAAGAACATGTAACTTCTCAGTATCTAGGCTTTCACCAGATACCCTTAATTTAAATATTTTGTTTATATCTTTAATCTTAGCATTCTTGCTTCTGGGCTCTGAGCTATTTCATTTAATTATTTCTTCTACTGGAAAGTAATACCAAACCTACAGTTCTCAAACAGTTTGCTCCGGCACCCTGGGGCACCACACTGAACTGACAGGGTGCCGAGAGATTTTTTTTCAGCTTTCCCACATCCATTTCCAAAGTTTTAACTTTGCAAGACTGTTTTTATGGCAATCTTTTGGCAGTTCTAGGGGTGCCTTAAAAAGGTTACTGAGAGAATAAGGGCACACTATAAATTGAGAAAGTTTTAGAACCTGTATTAGACAAATTTTACAAGAAACTAAAATGTAGAGAAGAAGATTTTGATTGTTATCTATGTATAGTTTAAAACTATTTTTTTTACTGGACATATGCTATGAAAACAAATACTCCATGCCCCCCCCCAAAAAAACAATAAAGTGACTAACATGAATTAATTTAGCCCTGATACAGAGAATTAATGTATCTTATGGTAATTTCTTTTATTACAGAGCAAAACACCAGATATAGCACTTTATAGCATAATACAAGACAATTTCTTCCTTAAAATTATGTAAACAAGCAGGCAAACTGAATTGTTATTGCTGCATAACCATCCAACACTAGGCAGAAACTCATATTTTAAAACATTTGGACTTTTCCCAACTTTCAATATATTAAAATATTAAAAGTGTGTGTGTGTCAAAGAGAGGGGGGAGGGAGAGAGAGAGAGAGAAAGAGACAGTCCAACATAACAAAAGTTTGTGTGAGGCCTTTAAATCCCGTTCCAACTCTGATTATGCTTTCAGAACTTTTTGAATGACACTCACTATGTTTAAAAGACCAGAATAATACTTAAGAATGATCAGATTATCAGTTATTTATTTAATTTTTACAGCTGTCTATGTCACAGAAGATTACTAGTTAATAGGGAAGAAAGATATCTACATTACTCTTACAGCATAATGGAACTGTATCTACTTTTGTGAACATTTTTTATAATACCTTGTTTTAAGGAAGTGACAAAACATATAATTCTGGGGAGCAGTCATACTTAGAAACCTGAACTTATAAAAGGCAAATTATAAAATTTGCTTTAAGAACTTTGTCAGCAGTATAAAGTTACTGCTCAGATTTTGTGAATTTTGATGTTTTTCTTTAGATTTCAGGCATATTACATACATACTTCTTTTTTATTTCTCCAATGACGGAGTAGAATTTCCGGGGGGGGACTATGTAAACAATTACGACTGTTTAGAAAGTTTGTGGAGAACTGTTTCCATTAAACATCTTCATGGATTTAAATGCTGCTTACAGAACCATTTTTCATCATTTCTAATACTTTGAAACATGTAATTGGGCTGCACAGTATTTTAAGTTTAAAGCAAAAAAGGTATTTTGGAGTGTACGCGTACATTCCCACACCATTTGTTGGTAACTTCTTAAACAGTTATATCTTTTTTCAAGATTGCTCTTTGCCCTGCAAAAATACAGAATGATCCCAGGAAAAAGTGTATTTGGTGTAAGCAGTTGCCAACTGGTATTGCATGCATACCTCTTAATGACTTAGAGTATATTTTTCCTTGAAAGTTGATATTCTGTACAATTGTGAATCCTGATCCTTGTCAATGTCTATGGAGAGTCTCAATCATCCAGGTTATGGTTGTCTCAAAGGTGCTTTTTCAAGAGTCAACTGGACTTTCTTGTTTTTCTTTGAAGATAGGTGATTTGAAAGACGGGTCAAAGAGGCCATCTATATAAAAATTGAACAGCCCTCTCTCAAGAGAGGGGAAGGGACATGACATCATCTATCTCCAGTCTATAATACAGTCCTTTCAGCAGTTCCAAGAAGGCTCCACACCTGAGGACACAGATAAACCTCCAAGTGGTCTTAACAACTCTCTAAAAGAATGCAAATGACCAGCTGTCTGCAAGGAATATAAATCCTTCTATTCTCCACCATCCAGTCAGAGCTGAAGAAGCTCCTTGAATGACAGGTGAAACGTCTTCAAAGAAAAACAAGAAAGCCCAGTTGCCTCTTGAAAAAAGCACCTTTGGGAATGATCCTTCTCAGTTGTGTATTAGTCTATATGAATAACAGACACATGAGCATGGATTATCTTTTTACAGACATTTGTAGAGAACAATCTGACAAGATGGAGATTTCATTCAGGCAGGGATATGCCTAACATACATAGACACATACAGAGTGTCTCACACACAAATGATTTGGACCTGATTTAACTAAGATTTCTGTATCACTCTATTTTGGTAGGGAATAATTTTAGTATCACAGCAATAGAAATTCAGATCTATTTATAATTCCTTAATGAACTATATGTACTGGACAGCAATCTGTGACTTCCATCTACATGTGTGGGTATAAATAAAAAGCACAAGCTCTTCAGTAAAAATCTGCATGAAGCATAAAATCCTGTTTCCTCTCATTTTGTTTGGTCTATTGAAAAGAAATATCTGTTATATTATGTTTTCTGTGCTTTTCCACCCTAGCAATTACCCACATGAGTAAAGATCATGTGCAGTATTAAACAGAAGATAAAATGGACCAGAGTGTCTGTTGAAGTAAGTAATTTAGTGAAAAAATCATGATTAAACTAAATATGCTGCAGTGTGTTTTTAGCATTATACAAGAGCTTTCCTCAGAAATTTTACTATCAATACAGAAAATAACTTTTATTTTGCTGGAAATACATATCCTTTTTGTTTATACAGCATTTTATCGCTTTGAGTTAGGCTCAGTATCTACTGGAACATAATTATGTGCATTAATAAGTTTATTAGGTATAATTATACAGGGCAGAGGTGGGATTCACTTACCTTCCCTACCGGTTCGCAAATGTGAGCGTGCATGGCTCATCTGTGCATGCGCATGATCTGTGCATGCGCAGAACTCACATGTTACATCAGGGCGGGTGGGCGCAGCCTTCCGCAGTCGCCGCTACCGGTTCACGCAATCCAGAGAGAACTGGCTGAATACCACCACTGGTATAGGGGAATTATAAGTACATTATCAATGTATTGTTCTAGTAAGAATAAGTTTGGATTCAATACTACTGCTTATATAGTTTAGTGCAGAACTGATATATTTTCTTTCTCTTTATATAAAGTTGCTGTACAGTATTGTAGAGCATTTTTAAAGTATAAATTATCCTTTGATTTTGAAGTAGACTCACTGTAGTGCTGTTCATCAGTGAACATGGAGGTGCATCTACTGCAATCCCAGTATGGAATAACAGTCTAATGTAATGGAGATGCTGGAAAGCCATTATTGTAATAGCTATGTGATGCCAATACCATTTTCCATCAATTATTAGTAGCATTTTCTGGCTTCAAATATTTTGTCAAAAGCCACAGCTTGGAGTTCCCTTGACTGGATGTCAGAGTAATGTAACGTTTTCTTCACAGCATGTTTGTAGAACTTGTATGGATGACCTTGAAGTCTTTTAAAATCTCAAATTCACAATAAAGCAAGTGATGAGGCATACAATTGTTCTCCATTCAAATTAAGTGTCTCACCTACTACCTCTGGGCTCTGATGGGCATGTTAAATTTCTCCAGTTGTTTGCTCTGTAATAGAAACAGAATCTAGGAATCATGTCTGTATAAGAAAGAAAGTTAACCACAGATCTGTAGACTTTCAGGTTTGTGGAAATATGGATGTTGGTTTGATTGAGCAGTCTGGTACACAGTCACTTCTAGAGCCTGGCTGGCCTTGCTGATCCCGGTGTCAATTTCTTTGTCCAAAGATCCATTACTTGAGATGATGCTTCCCAAATATTTGAAGCTATTTACTTTTGTAAAGGTGTCATCAACAGTGATTTTGATTCTACAGAGTTAATATTTGGCATTGGCTGGTAAAATACTTCTTGTTTAGGCTGATAGTCTGAAGAGCATAGCAGCATCTGAGAATTTGTTGAACATCAACTTTAGTTCACTGTCTTTATATACCAAAGGTGCACAGTTATCAGCAAAAAGGTGTTTATTGAATGACCGTGGAACCATTTGTGCATTCAAGCAGTGAAGGTCAAAGAAAGCTGTCCAATCAGTACCTGATGTACACTCCTTCCTTCAGGCCTTGGCCAGTATGGGTGAATAACAGAATGAACACAGCCCTTCTTCACTCTGCTGAAAATGGCAAACACAACAGACATAACACTCTGTAAAGAACTTGTCATGTCATTTGATCATGGAACAGCCAAATCAACTTCATGAATTTCCTCAGACATACATAATGTCTCCAGATGGTACTGAGTGCCTTCCTGTTTACAGTGTCAAATGCCTTTGTCAGATCAATAAAGACTGAGTAAGGAGACTTTGTCTGCTCAATGCACTTCTTCCGGACTTGCCTTACAGCAAATATCATGGCTACTGAACTTAATTCTGTCTGAAAGACACACTGCTCTTCTAGGAGACATTATTTTCCAAGGTAATAATCTATTCAGGAGAATGTGGGCTGAAAGCCATACTATCTCTCAGTGTGTATGTTTATATAAAGTTTCTGGTAACTCTGTATTGCATATTTTTAAAGTATATTAGCTTCTTAAACTGAAAGCTTAAAGAGATAAAGAGACCTCTTTAGTCAATAGTTCCATAAGCAGAATATCTTGCTCTCTTACACATTTAGTAGGCTACAGACGTTAGCTTAATTTCTCTCCCAGTCTCTTCATGATCAGCCACTTCAAGTTTCCTTTGCTACTACTATAATCTGAATAAAATAGCTTACCAACACAACCTACTGTCAGAATGCTGCTACTAAAACTCAAACATTAAAGATCCACAAAAATGTATGGTCTTTACTGTATTCAGAATGCAACAGGAGTCTTCATGAGAAAAGGGGCGTTGGTCTTACCTGAATGCCTTTTCTCAGTGGGATAGATCAGGAATGAGTTGCTATAGTCAGATCTGCCTGGTGATTGAGTCATAGTTTGAAGCCACACACGCATCTCTCTCAGGCTCCCAGTTTTTGACAATGACATGGCTGAAAGAGGTTCTTCAAGAAACAACGTTAGTCCTGGCTGCCGAGCCTACAGAATACTTAAGACGGGGCCTGACCTATCCTGCAACCCACTGATAAAAGGTGTTCAGGTAAGACCAGTGCCCCTTCTCCAGTGTAGTTGCGGTATAGTCCAGAAATGGGACATACCAAAATCTGGCTGTCCTAAGGGCGGGTAGCCATAGGGTCTGGCCCCCCCAAAGTTAAATGCACCTGTTGAAAGACCCTCCTGCCAAAGGAAGCTTCTGCCAAGGCAAAGACATCCAATTTATAATGTCGAACAAAAAGCGAAGGAGTGGTTCAGGTAGCCGCCTTGCAAATCTCCTCTAGGGAGGCTTGTGTCACCCAAGTTGCCATTGTAGCTGCATTCCTAGCAGATTGAGCAGTGATACATCTAGGTCTGGGGAGGGCCTGCAGTTCAGAAGCTGTAGTGATACACCAACAACCAATGGTTGCAGAAGATACTTTAGTACCTAAAGAGGTTGGCTGGAAGGAGACAAACAGTGCTTCTGATATTCTAGTGGGCACAGTACTTTTTATATAAATCTGTAGGCCCTCCTCACATCTAGCATATGCCACTTCTTTTCCAGGGCATTGGAAGGTCCTGGGCAGAAATTTGGCAAAATAACCTCCTGTTCTTGGTGGAAACAGGAGTTGATTTTGGGGATGAAGAAGGGATCTAGCCTGAGAATCACCCTGTCCTGATGGAATAAGCAAAGGTCCTCTCTGACAGAAAGGGCCACTAGCTCTGATATTCGTCTAGTTGAAGTAATCGCCAAAAGAAAAGCCACCTTCAGAGTTAAATGTCTGAGGGTCACAGATTAAGGGTTCGAAGGGTGCAGCGGTAAGAGTTTGAAGCACCCTGGACAAGTCCCAAGTTGGATAATGATGAATTGCCGGTGGGCAAAGATTAGTTGCACCCCTTATGAAACAGTGGGTGACGGGCAATCAAACCTTGGCCATTGCCACTCAGTACTATGAATAGAGCTGCCAGCTGGCGACAAATGGTATTGTACGACAACCCCTTGTCCAGGCCCTCTTGCAGAAAACCCAATACCTGAGGTACCAAGGTGGAGGCCGGATTCAAACTGCCCTTGGAACACCATCTGGAGAAACTGGTCCACATTGCATTATAAATTCTGACAGTGGAAGGTCTTCTGTCCACCTGTATGGTTTCAATGACCTTAGAGAAGTAATTGTCCTTCCTCAGGAGGACACCTTCAGGTGCCAGGCAGTCAGTTGGAGCCACTGAGGCTCCGGATGGAGCAAGAACCCCTGGCTAAGAGAGGCTATCTCTGGAGGAATCCTCCAGGGTCGCGATACTGACAAATTCAGCAGGTCCACAAACCACAGTCGCCTGGGCCAGTGTGGGGTGACCAGAAGGACCTCTGCCTGTTCTGATATCACCTTTTGGACCACCCTCAGGATCAGAGGGAGTGGTGGGAATGCATAAAGAAGACTGGGAGGCCAGCTGCTGCGAAGGGCGTTAGTCTCCTCCACTCCCAGGTTTGGAAACCTCGAAAAGTATGGAGGCAGCTGTGTATTTGCTTAAGATGCGAACAGGTCCACTACCGGGAGACCGAACCTGCTGCAAATTTCCCAAAAAGTGTCTGGATGTTGATGCCACTCAATGTTGTCCACTGTGCTCCTGCTCAGGTAATGAGCCGGCAATGTACTCCACCCTGATGGAAAGGAGGTTCCGTTCTGCCCAAGTCCTGAGCCTCATGAATTCCTTCATGAGGGGTTTGTAGTGAGTACCTCCTTGGCGGTTGATGTGGGCATTTGCCAAAACATTTTCGGTCAGTATTAGAATGTACTGGTTTTATATCAAGTCTCAGAAATGGTGTAAGGCCAGGTGGATGGCCCTCAGCTCCAACCAGTTGATATTGTTGGAGAGGTTGTCTGGGAACCAATGACCCTGAGTGACCTGGGAGAGAAAATGAGCTCCCCAGCTGAATAGGCTGGCATCCGTTGTTATGATGATGCCCTCGGGTTCTCGGAAGACAGAGCCCCTGTTGAGAGCT
Source organism: Pseudoxenodon macrops (assembly GCA_032467955.1). Lineage (NCBI taxonomy): Eukaryota > Metazoa > Chordata > Lepidosauria > Squamata > Pseudoxenodontidae > Pseudoxenodon > Pseudoxenodon macrops. The sequence goes on along the minus strand of JANHFT010000053.1, from coordinate 19,704 downwards.
GAGGAATAACTTGGAAAAGGTTGCAATGGGTACTGTGGAGCTGTGTTTGATTTGTAGGACTAGATCCCTGATACTGTCTTGCCTCTCTTGGGAGAGGAAAACTTCTCCTACGGTGGTCTCGATGATTGCCCCCAGATGAGTGAGCCGATTAGTTGGAATTAAGTGACTTTTTTTTGTAGTTTATCAGGAACCCATGGTCCTGCAGAGTTTGAATCATTAGATGCAGGTCTGCTAGGGCCCTGGCAGGGGAGAAGGCCTAGACTAAGATGTTGTCTAGGTAGCATTGTAGCCTCACCGGGATAGACCTCAGGTGGTCTGCCAGCACAGCCAATATTTTTGTAAAGCACCTGGGCGCTGATGCTAGGCCGAATGGCAGGCCCCTGTATTGCACGTGTTGACCTGCATAACAGAAACAGATAAATTTGTGATGGTCTGGCCGAATCGGGATGTGGAGATACGCCTCTGCCAGGTCTATGAAGGTCAGGAAATCTCCAGGGCGAATCCCTCCCAAGATGGATTGGAGGAAGCATATTTTGAACCTCCTGTAGACCAAGTGGGAATTGAGACTTTTAGGTCCAGAATCTCTCTCCATCCCTCTGAAGCCTTTGGAACTACGAACAAGATCAAGTAATTTCCCTGTTTCCATTGTTCTCTCAGAACTATCTCTATAGCCTGGATGTCTAGGAGGTGACTGATGGCTTCCTCCATGAGATTTCACTTTACAGCGTTCTAGGAGACAGGGCAATGTACAAAGTGGTTCAGTGGGGTGGAGAGGAACTCCAATGAGAGGCCTATCCTCGCCGTATTCAGGACCCAATTATCGGAGGTGGTCTCCTGCCACTGGTCTGCAAAGAGGCCCAGACGGCCCTTTATGGGAGGGCTGGTCAAGGAGTCACCACTTCTTTTAAGAGATGGCTTCCTATCCCTCGAAAGAGGCATCTAAATGGGAAGGGTTGTCTAGGCCTGCTCTGAATCCAGACCTGTCAGTCTGGCGGTCTGCTTGCTGGCCAAACAAATGTTGGGAGGACCCCTCATATTCATTGGCATGAAAGGAATGCCTCCTATAGAACGGGGTTGGACGTCTGTCTGCCTGTCTTGTGGAGGAAGGGAGGACCTTCCTCTTGTCCCTGTTCTCAACTAAGATCTTGTCCAGGGGTTCACCCAATAACAAGTCTCCCATGTAAGAGGTTGAGGCCAGCCTCCACTTGGATCTGGCATCCACTTGCCACTGACACAGCCATAAGAGCCTCCATGAGGTCACGGAGGTGACCAAGGCCCTGGAGGTGTATCTGGTGGCATGTAAGGTGGTGTCAGTGGAAAACTGAACTGCTGCAATGACCTTGTTAAGATCTTGCAATAGGCGAACATCCTGGGGAGCCACCCTGGATTGAATTTAGCGGAGCCACATCAAATATGTGTGATTAAAAAAGGGTGCTGCAGTAGAGGCCCTAATGGCCCAGGCAGCAACTTGGTCGGTCTTTCTCAGTGTTAGGTCTGATTTTTTATCTTCAGTCCTGAAGCTCTCCGCCACATCCCCTTTCAGGACAGTGGAGGGGGAGGCCAGGGCAGCAATAGTGGGATCAATAGTTGGTAGCTGCAGTGCTTGAATAAGAGAGGGAGCCATGCCAAAGAAGCCCCGATCATTTCCGGAAGGGAAGCACTGCAGGCTGGGACCACTGTTTCTAGACAATGTCCAAGAAAAGTTTGGGAGCTGGGATGAATTCTTGCTCCACTGTGATATCAGAGAATAGTCCCAGGTTATTCCCAAGGGAACTCACCACTGGTTCTGATAGAGGGGAGTCCTCCTGTAATTGGGTAGTGGTCTTTGCCTTGTGTAGCAAGGATTTGAACAATCCTGGGGTAAACAAGCTCATGAAGGCGGGAACATCAGAGGAAATGCCCTCATCCTCAGATACGTTCAGTTGCATCTGGGTATCCTCTCCCAAAAGGGAGTCATCATTCCTGGAGGAATGGCCAGGAGACTGATAAGGTGGCCCAGGTGGATTAACAAGGGTCCCCAGCTGATGCAGGCCATAGGTCATAGAGGCAGCTTTGTGTTACTGCAGATCAGCAGTGATGCCACTAGAAATTGCCTGAGAAATAAGCATTTTGATATTATCAGGCAAAACAGGTTCGGGCGTCTCGGCCTGTCTGAGGCCAGCCACTGTGGGCATAAAGGTAGCCTCTGGCCTGATATTGCTGGCCTGGGAAGGCTGAGGCCAAGTTTCAGGGCATCAAGCAAAAAAATCGTCTTGATCAACCCTATTATCCAGTGAGCCTGGATTAGGGGATAAATCACCAGAACCCTCTGGGAACCAATTTTGCTGTGCCTGAATAGAAGGATTCAATTGCTCAGGCATAGGAGAGGGGGAAACTGCTGGAGTGAGATAGCCTCTCCAGTTCAGCAAGGTGTTTTTCAGAGCTTTCCGCCTTCTTCTCTGGTCCAGTAGCTCTGCCTTAGAGGCAGTTTTGTGCCTGCTGTCCCCCTCTGCCTTCTTGCTTTTATGCCCAGAGGCCTCTGAGGCAGCATTGGTGGCAGCGCTCCATTTAGCATGGCGGTCCACCATTTTGTAAATGAGGCACTTGGGGACTAATGAGCTCTAAAAGCTCAGTCCTGCTCTCTGCAATCTGCTGTCGAGAGAGAACCAGGTCAAAAATATTCCTTTTGTTAATGAGGGAAGGCCTTGAGCAAAAAGCAGTGATGGCTGTGCCAGAGAAACCGGGAAGCCAGCTCACACGCAGGCAATACGGGCTATTAATGAGAGAGCTGTTCCTGGGACAGACCCAGGGTAGCCAGCTCCTGCTGCAATCGACCTGGGTCCTCAGAGAAGGGCAGCTATGGCACTGAGATCCACTCACTCTATCTAAAGAGTCTGTGGTGCTTTGTTGTTGTTCTGGCATGAAATGCTTTGAAAGGAAACCCTCAGTGGTGTTTCCCGGGGTTTCCTTGACACCGGTGGCATTGCCCGCCGAGACTCAGCTAGCCAGCACAAGCGCCAAGGGGAAAAGACTTCGCTTTAACAAGTTTAAGGAAAAACAGTCTGGAGTGAAGGAGAAACCTGAAATTAGTACATAAGTCTGACGATAATCTCCAAATGTCTCTCTCGGGCCTGATTGAGTTTGTTTCTGATTATCCCACAACAGCACATTCATTTCCCGGAATTTCTCTGTGATTCTTTTTTTTTTACTTAGTTCATTTCATTTTATTTTTCCAACTATGTGTGTGTGATAATACTATACTTCATTCATCAAGCCTTGCATAGCCTCATTCTGCAAACTCCAGCACTGCAATAGCAATCTTCCTTGCATGGACAGAAATTTTGTCTATTGTGCTTTTGGGATTCTTAATTAAGCACTAACAGGTTTAGAAAACAGGTTCATTAAAGTTATGCTTTCCATTTCTGGACTAATCTTTATGAATAAGCAGTGATCTTACTATATCCATTCAGATTGGTTCAGAGTTCTTAATATACCTCACAAATTTCTGTGAACATTTCATATGTTATCATGACAATGTCTGATATTTGTATCTCCTATGGAGAATTTCCATAACTTTGCAATTTTACTTTTGGTGCTAGATAAATAACTTCATAAGCAACTGAAATCTTCTAATAATTTTGTCCAGGTACTGTTTAGGACAAAAACAATGTACTCTATTACTCAAACAGTAAATCCTAACCCTTGTAATTACGGTTACCTAACAACATTGAAGTCTCTGTCCTGCTAATGTGTCTGTTGCTACAATTGTTATTTTTTTCTGAAAATGTTTTATTTGTACCTCAAAATCATGGAGTGTAATTGTTAAAAATACCTTAGAGAACATTCAGTTCACCTCTTTCCAGTATAAGTATTCACATCATCCCTAAATGATCTGACCAAACAGATTGTTTAAATTTTCCAGTTTATGAGAATAATCTTTACCAAAATACCACAGAGCTATTTTTTAACTATAAGCCAAAATTTGAATACTACCATATTATTTATGTCAATAAAACATATCAATAGGACATTTTGTTTTATTATTTCTGTGGAAATCGCTATACAATTTAAGAACAACTCATGATAACATAAGTGGGTAATTAAGCTTCACCTTGATTCTCCATTGGCTAGTTTGCTAATATAATATCACTAAGGGATTTAAATTTACTTGAACACATTTTAATTGGTATTTGTGTAACAGGTACACAGATGTTGAATCAATGACAATCTTGTGTACCATCTGTTTATCTATATTTTCTTTACACTAAAACCTAAGCCATAGTTACCCAAAAAGAAAATGATTCTAACTTTCAGATATGCCCCTTAAAGAAAGCTAAACATATTGTAATTTTAGCCCATAAATACTGAGAATATTAATAATATTTTACTCTAATTAAAAGTAAACAATACGAGATCATAACAATTGCAAATATTTTACTTTTTTCCTGCTTTTTGTATTTAGTATCAAAGCTACCCACGATGTTTCTTTACCTCCTTTTTTAGATTCATTTCCATTATAGGACTCTTAAATTATTTACGTTGTTAGGGGATAATCTGCATTCTCATTGTTTATGGCAGCAGCATTTCTCATTAAAATGCTTCATTCCTTTTTTAATTAATTCTCCAGATAGTTTAAAGTAGCCCATGCTTTCATGAATCTGTATACAGAAATCCGCTTGCTTCTGTGGCTCTTGAGTATATTTCCTTTTTACTTTTACGTATTTAATTTGTACTAGCCATTTTTATAACAACAAATTTATCTAATCAGAAAAATCCAAAGTCAACATTTCATTTCTTTCCGTTTCAAGCATAAAATTCAGAAGTTTCATGTTCTTCATCCATTAAGCCTAAACTAAGTCTATAAAAGTTTCTATTATTGTGATTGGATTTCCCCCCCCCCACACACACTCTTCCAGCTCCCAAGTCATGAAAATCACTGAAACTCTGTGCAGAGTTGTCAAACATGCAATTCATGCAAAAATTACGATAGTACTGAGCTATAAAGAGTTCTGCAAGGAAAATTGGGTATCCAAACTTCAGCAACTATCAATTTAATTTTTAAAAAATTTGAATTGATAAACAAGTGCTCTTAAATAGTAAAGAGGTATACAAATTTGCAGACAGTGGTTATTTTGTACTTCATATCATGTAAAGATTGTGTTGGGGACTCATCAGAAAAAACGATTTGGTTAGGAATGGCTAAATTCTTGAATGAAATTAAGTATAGATATTTGCTTTTTATAATAATAATATGCTATTAAAAAACATGAAGTTGAAACCAAATTCAATTAATAAAGCCACTTTGGTTCCTACAAAAGAGAGATGGTGATTTAATGTATGTTGACAGTGAAATTCTTTGTAGTTATATTATTCCATGCTTGAATTGCAGAACAAGAATGGTAATGCAAATGTCAAACATTATATTGAAATATATATATAAAAGTAGTACTTTTAACATTTTGTAGCAAAACATTCAGTTCATATAAAACTACAGATACTTTCAGAACCATGGGATGCTCAGAACTGAGCCAGCGGTTAAGGCAGTGGGCTACAAACTGGAAGACCATGAGTTCAGTTTCATTAGCCATGAAAGCCAGCTGAGCATCCTTGGGCCAGTCATTCTGTCTCAGCCCAACTCAACTCACAGGATTGTTGTGGGGAAAATAGGAGGAAGCAGGAACTTTAGATACAGTATGTTTGCCACCCTGAGCTGTTTATAAAAATAATAGGTGATAGAGATGATAGATAGATAGATAGATAGATAGATAGATAGATAGATAGATAGATAGATAGATAGATAGATAGATAGATAGATCAGATATCATAATTATTCACAATCCCTTAAATTTGATTTTTCAGTTACTGAAAAACCCTGAAAACAATTACAAGCAAACTTAAACTTAAACTGAAAATCTTTAGATCTGTCCAAATCTGGAGACTTTATAATGTGACAGATAGTAAAAATGAAATCTCCTTTAAATATTTAGGCCACTGAAAAGATATGAAGAAAATGTAGTTTTCACTTGCCCATAGATATTTTTTTCCATTATTCTTAATACTGTGACATATGTAATATTAACATTAGATCATAAGAAGAAATTTAGTGAATAAGATTCAAAGATCAATGTTTTCCTTAATGACCAGATTAATGTTCATAAACACAAAATCAGACACTTGCACTCTCCAACTAATTAATCTTAGAGTCACTTCAGATCTTAGTACATAATATATCTATCCTGACTAACTCCTCTAATAGAAGTGAACAGATAGTTAACAGTTAAGAATTGGCATATTTTATTCTGAAATATGCAAACGTAATGTAATGTCAAATTAGCAATGTTGATTTAACATTTATAAATTTAGGGAGTACTACCAGCCATTTACTGTTATAATGCTTCATTTTCACTTCTTTTGATATACTGCAAGTATTAACAAATGTAATACTAAATAAAATACAGGTTGTTATTCAAGATTACATCTTTTTTATTTTTTAGTTTGTGTCCATCTATGGAAAATAATGATGGAAAATTCAGTGTAAAATCACAGAATTCCATTAGTGGTTGTATTCAGTCACTTTCCTACTTTCCTGCTGATGAAGCACACACAAAAAATGAAATGACTGAGGTAGTCAGGAGTTTTCATTTCTGATTCACATCTCTCCTCTGAGCAGTTACAGAAATTGAAAGATGGGAGGGAAACAGGAGATGAACATCAAAGGGTCCATATGGCACTTATTAAGTGGTGGAATTAATATGTGCTGCATCAGATTCCACTTTTTTCCCATCTATGCATGGGTAATTTTTGGCATGCTATTGGGATGGGTTGGTTAAAATAACTTACTGTGGCATTGTACTTCTGGATTTTTTCAATCACAAAATTTTATGTCATTGAAAAAGTTAAAGGAGTTATGCATATCTTCCATTTTCTAACATGAAAATTGAGAAACACAAAAATGAAATATTTACATTTATGAGTCCTGATATTTAAAACATTTAATACTCCACTTTCTGTGATGAGAGCTGTTGTCTTCATCCCATATTGTAAAGCAGAAGAACTTGAGTTATCCTAATGAATCAGGAATTGGTATGGTGCAATAGCTGCTACGATATAAAACAAATGTTTTCTTATTTTGTATTTAATTTTATTGCATATGTTTAATCAGAAAAATCATTGATATCTGTTTCCTTTCAATTGTAATTTGTAAGGTTTAAAAGAGGTAACACAAGTTGTAAAGAGGACAGAGAATGTGCTTATAAAGGAAAGGAAAATAATGTATCATACAATACTTTTAAAAATATATGTATAATGTGCCTACTGGAAAATGATCGGATAAATGCAATCTAACATTTTTTCCATAAAATGATACGTTGCTTTGTGCCTTCTAAATATCAAAAAGAGACCAAATGTATAAAGATCAAATCTTTCTTCAATTTGTGAAAATTAGAAATATATGGTGTGAAATGGGAAAGTTTCTCCACAGTATGTTGAGCTAGCCTCCAGAGATGGGTGGTCTCATCTGACCAGCTGATTGGACTGAGTCTGCTACTTAAAATTCCTCCTCCTTGCCTGGTCACTCCCAGATTTGACTCGGTCCTCAGCTTGGACAGATGTGTCAAGCCATCTCTCAAAGCTATCAATTGTGTTCTTTTAGTAAAACCGTGAGGTTTTTCCTGCATCTTCACGATCTATGGGGAATTACAGAAAGGACTAGATTTGCCGTTTTTTCCAATTCCCTGTCTTCGCCGGCCGGGGCTCCAGCCGCGCGTGCGTGCGCCAAGCGCCTGGGCTTTTAACATCGGCCCTGCGCTCTATAACACAGCCAATTCATCTAAAAATAATTTTGCCGCTTCGTAGATTGGGCTAATTATCATCGGCACCTCGCAAAGTAAACTGCATTCCCGGACGGCGGAGAATCACAAGGCAGGTGGCCATTTTGTCTCTACAAAGTTTTGCGCCATTTCCAACAGCCTCAAATTTAAACAGTTTTTTTTGCCCTCACAGCCGAAACTAATTGCAGCCGCTCAAGCCGGGATATTCGGTTGCAGCCCTATCTGCCCTCAGGCATACCGGTGTTAGAAGCCTTGCGCTTCAGCATTGGCAAGCAGTATAATTGCCGTTCAGAAGCCTCGCGCTTCCAGCTATTCCTCTCAGAAGCCTCGCGCTTCCCTAATTGATTACATTTGCTGCCTGTATTTTGTATTCCCTGTGGGACTCTCCCTTTCAGAAGCCTCGCGCTTCCAATCAATCGCCTCAGCTGTCATATACTACCTGGTTTTTGGCTGACAGGATTCAGAAGCTTCGCGCTTCCTGTTAAAAAAAAAGTATCTCATCACAGGTATTCTCTTTACTATATTGTTCTTTCTTAACCAAGTTGATTCAAGAGCATGTGCTAGCCACTTGCTCCCTCCACTCCTTCCCCCATTCTGCAGCTTTACTTGTCTGTGGGGAGGGGAGGGGAGGGGAGGGGAAGGATGGATGGAAGGATTCTGAGGATCACTTCCAGTTTCCACAATGGAACACAATAGGGAAATTGACAAGCTCCTGGTCCCACTGATGTTCTTCCTACTTGGTCATTTTGTTTCTTTGTTTAGGTAAGGAATTATCTTTGAAGATAACCCATTAGTAGGGGATTGTCTACTCTATTTATAAAATTCCCTCTCAAAGATGAAGCGTCTAATACTTTCATTCCTGTCTTTTAAAATGCTACATGAAATTTATCATTATCCAGTAATTTGGTTGGCATTTGTCCTTTTGTTTTCTGTTACCTTAGCAGACACAAAGACTGAAGAAAATGTAGGCTATATCTTAACATTGACTCCTAATAACAAGACAAGACAAGACAAGACATGAAATAGATACATGTGAAGGAAATGGGGAAGGGCTATTAATCTTCATTAATCACAATAAGAAAACATAAGAAATTACTTAGTAATAGTCAAATTTATTGATCTATTTTGAGGAAATAAAATCTGGTTCTTGAAAAAATTGGCATGAGATGAAAGCATCATTTGATAAACCAACCATTGTGTTTTTACTAACAATAGTTTAGCATTACGTTAAATTCAAACTACTTTTCTTTGTTCAATAAACCACATCTAAAATAAAAGTCATAACTTAGCAGGCTGTGTGAATAAAAAAATATTTAGAGAAAAAATGTTTGGAGGCAACTTTTTCACATAAGAAAGCTGCACTTGATCATAGTTTTAAAAAGAGAAACAAATAAGGAAAGAATAAGCTCTCACACATTTTTACAATTACCAGCTAGGGCAACCCAGCTGGCAGTGTGGCTGAACATCCTATGAAGGGGTAGCTAAAATATAATACTGACTTTTATATTTCACATTCTAAGAAATATGGTAGAAATTCTCCATAGTGTGTTGAGATAGCATCCAGGAATGGGTTAACCTTGTCTGATCAGCTTTTATATTTCAGGTTCTAAGAAATATGGTAGAAATTTTGCTAAATACGAATTTAAAACTTCAGCGTATGTTCAGCTTACATTTTAGAATGCATTGATAGAAAAACAAAGAAAAATGGCTTTCTGGGGAGAGATTTAAATTTACAATTTCATGCTATACAGCTATAACAATAATTACATGATATTTTTTGCTATTTTCTTAATGTAATTTTGAATGAATTGCATATTGTTGGTTATTTGGTCTGTGATGTTTTAACCAAAAGAATTCACATTAAATGGAAAAAAAACATTTGGTTGTATCTATCCATTTTATCTTCTCCTGAACCATTTAGGAGATATTGCCTAATTGTAAAAAGTATCTCTTAGGGCAGGTGTGTCAAACTCAAGACACGGGGGCTGGATCTGGCCCACGGGATGCTTGGATCTGGCCCATGGGGCAACCCTGGAAACAGCAAAGAACTGGCCTGCAGTGCCTCTGCCAGCAAAAATGGAGCTCGCGAGGGCTGCATGTGTCCCTCCCGAGCTCTGTTTTTGCTAGCAGAGGATTGCAGGCAGCCGTCGCAGCCAAAAACGGATCTCATGAGGGACACATGCAGCTCTCCCGAGCTCCATTTTCGCCAGCAGAGGGTGGCAGGAGGCCATTGCAGCACAAATGGAGCTCAGGAGTCTGTTTTTGCTGGCAGAGTACTCAGGCCATAATAGGCACCTCTGACATGAGTGACATCAAGCTGGCCACACCCACCCCAGGCCCCTGAGGTGAAACACAACCCTGATGCAGCCCTCAATGAAATCAAGCTTGACACCCCTGCCTTAGATTTTTTCCTCCTAATTATTGGTATGTTATGCTGTCTGAACAGAATATTCATAAATAAAAGAAGAAATGAAGGGGGGGATCATGAACCTGATTTCATTACTTTATAATGAAATTGTGTACTAATTTTCAGAGAAATGACTATATTTAGTTATGGATTCTGGTTACTCCAAGATCTGCCTTTTACTGGATAGTGGGGAGAAATCTTAAATAGAAATTTGAATAAATTTAAATTTAAAATTCATCAAACTTTTGGGACATATAATGTATTTTATCACAGAACAATGAAACAGCTAAAATCATGACAGTATCCATAGCAAAATATACTCTTATTAAAACCCACATTAAAATTAGTGTAAATAGCAATTCTGATTGTATGTTATTTTTATTTGCATTTCATTAGTTTCTCTCTTAATAAATTAAAGTGATTGTATTCTGAAAATCGTAAACAATTGGATGGAAGAAAATATTAGAACTTTACAGAGAGAAAAATAAAATAGTAATAATAATACAAAGTATCTAACCAATATTTTGGAGCTTTGTGAACCTGATATTGTATAGCATTCAGGCTTTTCAGTGCTTTGTATTTAATCAAAATAGTTGTATGTTTAAAAAAAACAATCCCTGTTAACTTCATATCACTGCTGATGAAAGCTTTTTGCTATAAATGCATAATTCTTGAATCAAGCTGTGGCTTACTTGCAACCAAGTGCTCCTTGAGCACTCTTGCATACTTTTGAGTCACTTTCTGAGAAAATGATTTCTCAGCATTTCTCAGATCTACTGTGTGGTCACTGAAAACATTTAGAAAAGTAGAATTCCATTAGTTGTTTTTTTAACCATATCACTGTAAGAGAAGCAGTGGGCTGCAGAGATTAAAATAAATTATGTGTTTATTGTAATGCCATAATGCAATCCAGTCTGAGTGCAACTCAAAATCTAAATCTAATGCCAATGCTTAATCTGTTACATTGTGAATACTTGAAGCTGCTTACACACTGCTGATTAATAACTATTTTTTTATTTATTCTCTCATGTCCCTTTCTATGTGTCTTTTCAGTACTGCGAGATGACTTCAGACAAAACCCTTCAGATGTTATGGTAGCAGTAGGTGAGCCAGCTGTGATGGAATGCCAACCTCCTCGAGGCCATCCTGAACCTACAATTTCATGGAAAAAAGATGGATCTCCTTTGGATGATAGAGATGAAAGAATTACAGTAAGCTTTTTCTTTTAAAAACAACTACAATAACTAAAATATAGTTGCTTATTTAGCCATGAATTATTGCCCCATTGTGCAAACATGAATTGCCACCCTGTATATGAAAAATAAAAGGTGGAATTATAGTACATGCTAATTAATTTGAAAGATTGTTTGTGTTGGCAGAGTGCTACAATTCCTCAAAAATAAGTAAACTTGCTATTATCTTTTCATTTATACTGATATGTAAGGGTGTTGGATCAGTTACATCTGATTTTACCAGTTTTAATTAAAAATAAAATAGTGATAAATGACCTTTTATTTTACTCTTATTTCTTCAAAAATAAATAAATAAAATTCTCCAGAAAGGAGAATAAAGTTAATTGAAGGTTGTGGACCCTTGTATTAATTAATTAATTAATTAATTGAAAGTTGTGGACCCTAGTTACAGAACGTTTACAATAAGCATTCTGAAAATGTATGTCCTTCCTTCTCCAATAATATCAGTATTATTGTATTCGTTTATCATACTACTTCTTCCTATTTCATTCTCTCCATTCATTCATGTTATCTTTCATTCAGTGAAAGATTAAAAAACTACTTGTTGGGAAGCATCTGGCCAGTTTTGGGGGGGGGGGGTCAAGCGGAGAACTAGCTTTGAGTCTTTGAATAAGCTGCAAGAGGCTTAACCCTGACAAATCCATCTCCAAGTTCCATGGAAATCTATATGGTTGTGCCCAAGAGAAGGTAAGCAGTTCAGGGAGATTTTTGTATTATAGGTAGTAGATAATAAAGTTACTGACTTGGAGCCTCCATGAGTGGATCTGCTTTCTTGTTCATGTGATCACCATTTCCAAACTTCATTGCCAGCTTTTGATGAGCAAAGTCAATGTGGAAATCGATAGGAAGTCATATGTCATTGCATTTAATAATCCTTGATAATTTACTTAATGACTACAGACAGAATGTAAATTGGCAGTGTCACATGACTTAATAATCATGCCCTTAGTGATGAAGTTTCTGGCTCATATTGCGGCTAATAAGTAAGGACTATGCTCATTCTTCAGTAAGAGTTAAATAAACATGAATGTCATGTTTATCATATTATTTCATTTTGCAACAGATACGTCATTCTTTTTATAATTTATAATTTTTATGATTTTTATGATTTTTATAATTCAGCAAGCTTTTGGGTTCACGGATGATTTCCATTTGATTACCATGTATTTATAATTTACAAAGTTTATACAGTAGAAATTAACTGAGATTATGAAAATAGTGTAATAATTGCTTTAAAAAGTTATGAAATATACTATTTTTAGTTGTTTATATTTTGTAAATATATTCTAAGAGTCATAAGCTAAAATGATTTAATATTACTGATTTTCTTTGGCCTGTGAAACCTTTTTACATCAAATGATTAAAGAATTGATAGAACAATATTCCTGAACCTTCTTTTTCAAAGAGAAACAAGTGTATTGACAGAAATAATGTGTTTATTTTCCTGTTTTTTATGCTTTATCTTTATCACAGTAATTAGAAACCAATGTTTGCTGTAGCTTCTTCAGCTCTGACTGGATGTTGGGAAATAGAAAGATTATTATGCTAAAAAATAATGTTTAGCTAAATTCACAGAGACACAATCAGTGTTTTTGGAATGCATAGGAGAAAGAATACAACAGTTCTTTAAAATAGCCAAGTGCCAAATAGCTGAAAAATAATTAAATTTATCAATCATCTTTGTTAAAATTAAACAATTAAAATAAATTTGAAAGTTATGTATCATTAATTCAATACAGAATACAGATCTGTAATCTAAAGATGAGTAATAGACTTTACTAGATTATTATATCCCTGAATTTTTTAAAAAGAAAAATATTCATGAATATGTACAGATGTGTATAATCCTAGCCTTGTTGGTGTTATTTTTTCCCAGTCTTGTAATTTTACGTTTTGCTTATTTCACATTTTTCCTTAATAACTTTGCACTTCATAAATGCCTATATGGCTTCTGGTCATATTAAAAGTTTAATTGAAGCAAAGCACTTTTAAAATAATGTATATTTCAAGTATCTGGTTTCTTCTACTGAATAGTTAAATAACCTTTTTTTTGGAACTGTGCCACATACAGATAGTAAGCATATAAAAAACAGCAAACTGACATACAATATGTTGGACACTATCCAAGTCTCCTTTTCAAGAGAAGCCAAAAAAGTAGATGCTTTCTGTCACAATTTATATGGTTTGCGGATTTAGTAAGCAAGCTGACATAGTTTCATTTGCAAGTGGAAGCAATTTAAAGAAGTTAATGGAAGACAGAAAGGCATAAGAATGTCATTATTTTTTTTTGCACTGAAGTCTGTAAAAGAGAGTTAATATGGTATTTCAGAATGTTTCAGTTTGAAGAAATATATTAAATGAATTTTTATGTACTGATATTCTTTAAAATTAATTTTGCTTAGATTAAATGCTAAATGATTCATTATTTTTCATTTTTTATACAGCAAATTCCATTTCTAAATTGAACAGTGTGTTTTCTAGGTAACAAAAGTGTTGAAATGTAAACATAATCATTGTGATCATATCAACATACAAACATATAGTAGATAATATAAATCATTGTTATAATGTATACTATCTTTCATATTGACATCAATTATATAATAATCATCAAAGCGTTTACTAATCAATTTTTCTTTCTCATATGATCAATATTTTCACATAAATCCACCCAGCTGACCTCTGTATCTATTGACCAGCCTTTTGTAAAAAACTTCCCATGTCATAAAATATTCTGAATCTTATTTTTCTTTGATTTTTAGCATTAACCTATCCATTTCTGCACATTTCAGTATTTTTTTAATTATATTCTCATCTGTGGAGGTTTCTTCATTTTTCCAGTATTGAGCGTATTAAATCCTGGCTGCTGTTAATATATATATATCTGTATTACCTTTATTATAATTTTCTGGTAGCATCCCCAGTAGGAATATCTCAGGTTTTAAGTCTATGTTTTGTTTTATCATAGCTTCCAGCCATATGCAAATTTTCTTCCAATATTTTTTTGCTTTGGGACATGTCAACCACGTGATAATATGGACCTGGTATTTGGTTACATTTCCAACATTTGACAGATTTATCTTTGTACATATTGCTATTCTTGCAAGTGACAAGTGCCATCTATAAAACATTTTATTGAGATTTTCTTTACACACTGTTGACATTGTAATCTTGTAGTTTCTATTCCATAATTTCTGCCATTTGTCTAATTCAATTGTACAGCCAAAATTCTTAGTCCAAATTATGATAGTTTCTTTTACTTGTTCTTCTTCCAATTTAATGGTTACTAAATAATTATATATCCTCTTAATTAATTTTTCATCTGTTCCCATTAGCATCTGATCTAGTTCATTTGGTTCTTTATAAAACCCATATGCCTTCCTATCTTCTTCATATCCGGATTGTATCTGTAATTGTGGCCCCCATGATAGGTTAATCCCTAATCCATTTAGTTCTTGTTTAATTTTTAGTTCTTCCCTTTCATTTAGTATGTCCTTGTAGCTTATTATTTTTCCATATTTATGACATTTGGGTGTATTAACGCCTCCATTGTAGATAACCAAACTGGTATTTTCAGGTAATGTTGCTCTTTAATTTTGGTCCATACTAGTACTAATGCCTTCCTAATGTAGTACCTCTGGAAATAGCTATGTATCCTTCTTTAAAAAAAGGCATGCCATCCTAATTGCAAATCATGACCCTCCAGTGTTAGTAATATTTTCAGATATATAATTATCTTAATTATTATATTACGTACTACAATCATTATAGTAGTTGAAGTCCACCAGAGAAAGTTAAGTACATTAACCTATGCCTTTTGTAACCTTTGAGATACAGTTGGATGAGTTAGGTATAAATAAAGTTTTAGAGCAGGATTCCTTCTTCAGTATCTTCCTAAGCACAGGAAAGTCCTTTCCATCATTTTGAATGAGTAATCTCTGGTAGTACCTCTGTTTCTCAGCTTTTGAAGATGTCTACAAATAGATCATGATTGTCAGTTAGCTTTAATTTGCACAGAATACTTTTCTGATTTTGTTTGTTTGTTTGTTAAGCAGGGAAAAGTTTCTGCAAGCAAATATATTTCAGCTGGTTTCAATGGTCCTTTTTCTTGTTTAACATATTCATTTTGGTTCACTTCTGTGTGCTCAGCTAAGTTGGATAATTCCATGTGAACTAGACTTTTTCATCTAGCTAATCAACTAAGATCACGATAGAGTCACTGATACTGCGATTAGAAAGCAAAACCGTGGTCCAGTAAAGATAAGCAAGGTTTTCCTACTAGCAAAGATTAGACAGCAAACAGACAAGGAATTAAGATTTCCAAAGAGGCAAGAGAGCTTGAAGACAGGACATAGGGCCTATAAAATAGAACTGTAATGGAATATATAATCGCCTGTACTGCATTCCCATTAAATGAAGAAGGTTTTCAGTTAACACTGAAACAAACTTATTCTTTGGCTATGATCATAAGACCCAGACTAATCAGGAGCAACAACTTTTGAATATCCTCCTCATAGTATAACTGGGAAATAATCTCCATTTTTCTGTCCTTTAAATTTGAAATGAAGGTGATAGAATTCTGTAAATTAAGCAGCTGCAACATTTCTCTGAATTGAATTCCCATGAGTGCAGGAATACAATTATGAGCAACAATATTACAAGTTGACTCTAAAACATCAAATCTAGTAATTGCCTCAACTTGTCTGCTTTCCAGCTGATGATGATTCATAAGCTAGGAGATGACAGATTCCATTTTAAACAAAATTTGTTGCCTAGTATAAATCTGAATTACTGTTTTGTGAATCAACTCTTAAACTGATAAATGATTTGAAATATATTATTTTTGCTTTATATTTTATATATGTCATAAGATTTTACAAGGATACATTGTATCATACTTTTTTATATAGAAGTGTATTGTCCCACCAACAATAAGTAATTCAGTAATTGTGTAAAGCACAATATGACACTTAATAAATCATGTGCATTTCATCTTTCCAATGTATGTTTTGTATGTCCTTTCACATAAAATGCATTTGGTACTGAAAAGACTTTCTGTGCAGATATTCAGACAGTGAAAATACATTCTTAAAAAATCACCCTTAAAAAGTACATTAAATCTTATTCTTCTGCTTAATATTATTGTCTGAGAAAAGGCAACTCCTAACAATTATATATATTATGAAATCAATTATACAGTAATTTAATAGACTAAACAAGAAGCAGAATATATTAAAACCAAAAGGCAATTAAACTAAGTATTACTAGTGTAAGGCTGCTACATATTTTTTCCTCTCTGTCATATTGTCTCAATATTTCCTAATATAGCATATCCCAGCAGCTGATCACCCTGCAATCTTCCTAGGACCTTCCTTCTCTTTTCTCCTCTTCCTGTTACTATTACAACCAATATTCCAATGTTGTATATCATACTGGCCGATCAACCTTGAGGTTCTCACTGGCTTCTCTGTATCCTAAAATAAAATATGGCACATCTTTTGTTCAGCAAATTTTATTTGTTAAATAAATTAAGGTCCATTAAATCAAGACTTTATGTACTCTCAAATTAAAATCAAGATTGTTCATAATTCACACACAAAATTATGTACAAGTTTAATAGTGTTTTTAAATCAACAAAACAAAGTTAAGCATTTTAAGATGCTTCAGAATCATTTAGTAAAACACTTAATACAGATTAAGTTAAATATTACAAGTCACTTTCACATAGAGCCACGAACATAGCAACTAAGGAAATTGATACTTTCAGAATTAAAATAGTTCATGCATTTTGTTTTCTGTTTCTATATAGCTCCTAAAGAGACAGATTTTTTAAATTATGCCAAGCGTAATGTATTATAGGTCAGTTATATAATATATTATACTATATCAATTAGTCTTCCTTATGTTTTTCCTTGCTTTCAGTCCTTGCCTTATCACTTAGAACTAAATAATCCAACTCAAAATATTATCTTGTACTCACCTCACAGTCTTCCCTTGATATTGCTTAGTAGGACCAAACTATAGTTTAATGATGGCCTATTTAATAATATGCTACAGTACAGTTTTGTAATCAGATTTAACTTTACCTGACAACCATCATTATCAGATTTCATTTAATTTGTTTGGTCTCCAAATTTTATAGCAGCAATCTGAGCTGGAGAAAAACAGCAAACGAACAACATATGTTAATAAAACAGGAACAATTTTATTTAAACATCTGTGAAATCTTATTATAGATTATATTTATAACCCTCAATATTTCTGCATACAATGTGATTTGTTCTCCACACAAGCCCTAAAAGTGCAAAAAATGAATAATTGAACAAATGAATACAAAAACATTACATTTGTTCATTTATTTTTAAAATGAATTAAAGCTCCACATTTCAGTGTAAGAGCCAACATTAGGGATTGCAATGTGAGTTTAAAAATTTAGCCAATTATGTTTTGGATAACCCGTTTTTTGCTAAGAAGAAGATATCATGGAAATGACTGTTCTGAGAAATATTCTGAGCACCTATTGGATAAAAATCATTATATTTACTCAGAATAATACTGTAACTCAGTAAATCCATATGACTTAATTTAAGCATTGTCTTATTAGCTGGGAGGTAATTTATTCTGTAAGCAACATCTGCCAGGAGCTACCTGGTTGGTCCTAGGAGGTGGGCCTTCTCTACTGTGACACATGCCCTATGTAACTTCTCCCTCAAAGGTCAGATTGGCTCTATCCCTGTTATTATTTTAAAAATCCTAAGGACCCGATTGTGTCAAAAGACCTGGAAGTCTCTGAGAATTGGAGGTATTCTTAGCTGGCTTAGTTGATCTTTTACTCTGTCCATGGGATTTATATATTTTAAATTTTTAGTGATTTTTTAATTTTTAATTATCACTTTTTATATTTTTCATGCAATAATCAATGCATACTTGAATAAATGAAAGGAAGTTCTAGTGTGCTATTTCCTCAAGAAACAATTTTTTCATTCTTAATTGCCTTAAAAATGCCTGTTCACCATAACAATAATGTGTAACAATAAGGAATTACGTAGATTATATCCATAACACATGCACCAAAGTTGCTTTAATTTATTACATTTCCAGAACTGAAATAATGGGAGCCAACATTTTCCAAATATTTTGAGTAGTCCAGTAGACTATACTTTTTCCATTAAATATTAATATTGAATATTAAATTAATATTAAATATTAATTTATCAGGTTCCTAAACAAATTTATATGGAGTCAGTGTAAACATTATGTATTCTCTCTCTCTCTCTCTCTCTCTCTCTCTCTCTCTCTCTCTCTCTCTCTCTCTCTCTCTCTCTCTCTCTCTCTCTCTCACGCACACACACTCCTTCCTCACACTCTCCTTCACCATTGTTCATTTTCACAGAATAATTATTCTCTAGAAACTTGACTATTACATATACCTGTTAATATCCTCTTTCATCCAGTGACATAATTAGCAATGTTCTTATTGATTAGTCAGGTCCTTGGTTGCTCTCTGAGCTTGGTTGTCTTCTTGAAGACATTTCATTACAAAACTAAATAACATAATCAGTGCTTCTTATTGATTAATTTTAATCTTTTTCTGATAGCCATAATTAATTTTTGGCAAGTGGGGAAATAAGATAATTATATTTATCTATTTTAAAATACACATTAAGATTTTATTTATTTATTTATTTGTTAAATTTATTGGCTGCGTTCTTTGCAATGGGGCTACTCTAGGTGGCATACAACAGTTAAAAGGAGGAAATGAAAAGAAGGGTTAACAAACGGAAATAAAATAATAGAGGAATAAAATAAACAATGGGGGGAAAGTGATAATATACTAATCTTGTAACAAAAGGCGGACAGGTGGACAATGGAGAGCGGGGGAGAAGGTGGAGCCTGCCATCAATCCATCACCCATCTCCAGTTTGGAACTTTCCCATTGGGTCCCCAGGCCAATCAGCAGAGCCGGGTTTTCAGGTTCCTACAGAAGGATAGCAGAGTGGTGACCAGGGGTGGGTTTTAATTTTTTTACTGCCGGCTCTGTGGGCGTGGCTAGGTGGGGGGCATGTGACTGAGTGGATGTGGCCAACTTGACGTCACTCACGCACACGGCCACTCAGTCATACCCCCCCACAGTCATGCCCACAGAATCGCCGAAAATGTACCGTGTTTCCCCGAAAATATGACCTGTCCCGATAATAAGACCAACCCTGCTTTTCGGGGTCGGCGTAAATATACG
>JANHFT010000047.1:224332-235224 GCA_032467955.1 Pseudoxenodon macrops | reverse complement strand
TTCTGCGCATGCGCAGAAGCTATTTTTTTATTGCTGCATGTGCATGCGCGAGGCGCAACCCTGAGCAAGCCGGCAGCAAAACGATTTACAACCTACCCCTGACTTTGTTCCCACCCTCTCCATCCTGCTTAATTAAATTTTAATTGTCTTTTGTTTTAATGTAAGATCTTTATTTATTGTTCTAATGTTTTATACTACATTTTATTCAATGGGAGTAAACTCATTTTGTTTGTCTTTGTTGAATTGCTTTGGTGAGGTGGGTAACATACAAGTCTTGTAAATAAAGAATTAGTCATCCACTTGCTCTCTTAGTGGTAATGTATGAATAACCAACATTGAGAAGCCCCCAATCAAAAGTAAATTTGATTTTTCTTCTGTGCTGCTTAGTGTTTCAACCACCTTCTTTTTGAAAATGAACCATGGGATAAATGTAGTTGCATCTGGAAACTTCTTATTATCTTCAGAATTTCAAGATGTATGATGGTGTCCTTTAACATAAAGGCTCATTATAACTGATTTATAATGCATCTTTCCTGTATTTAGGGTCATTGTTTTTATTGTCTGACTAGATAATAATAAATGACACACCAGAACAACAGTTAGTTAGAGAACCTCTCAATGCACATTCGACTGAAAAGAGATTTCTTGTCTATGTGTATCTGTAAGCCAGAAGTGGATTCTGAATCTTTTTACTGCCGGTTCACTCAGGGTCGTGCCTCAAGCACGCGTGCAAAGTGTGCAAGCGAGCACACACGTGACAGTTAAAAACTAGCTTCTGTGCATAAGCAAAATCCAAGATGGCGATGCCCACAGAACCACTGACAGAACTGGCTCTGTGACGCCACCGCAGAGTTACTACCTACTCTATAGAACCAATAGAACCGGTAGGAACCCACCTCTGCTGTAAGCGTTTTACTAATATGTACAATATACTGAAACTGGTATCTTGTGGAACTGATGATGCCACTAACATCTGTTAAGCTTGCAGATCCAGAAAGTCCTCTGGCCACGGGGATATTCTCCTATGGACCATAGAATTGTAATAGAATGGGTGAATAAGCAGGCTAATTCCAGTGAGTTAAGAACTTGGCAAAGTTGATTTTGTTGACATCTAAACAGACTAAATAGACAAAATAGTTTCCAAATAGTTATCATAGCTGCCTACCGCAGGGCACACTGTTCTGGACACAGATCAACAACTAAACTTCTTTGGTGTCAGTAGGTTGTTATGCAACATATTAAAAAAAACAATTAAATCTATACCCCAGATAACCATAGTTTTGTATTTTTCAGATGCTATGGGAAAATTAGCCCTTACTTTACAAAAAATATATGCATGTGATTCCCTGCTGCCACTATTCCAACAAAGCATATTTTAGGTAAATTTATGATCTGTTCAACAACTACACTTATAAATGACATTTCACAATAGTTCACTGTGGAAAAAGCTGGAAAACAGCTATGCTCATTAGAAAAAGCAATATTTAGGGAGAGAGAAAAGGATAAATAATCTTTTGAAAACTATCTAATATAGAAGACTTCATGTTTGCATTCTTATATTAGGTTCACAACATTTCACTTACTTCTACATCAGGCTAATGCAGAACAGAATTAATGAAGAATCCAAGGTGTAATGTTCTTGCAAGAATGCTGACAGAGGTAAGGCTGAGCTTTAAATGGAGATTGCTTGTTTTAGCATTATCTCTATTGCAGTGAAACATGCTCTACATTTTCTGGACAAATATCACTTGGAATTAATTGAATGGAAACAGGGAAGTTCAGAAATGCAATTTCAGAGCTGGTGAGCTATGACTTTATAATCAAACTGAGTCACTGTAAACATAAATTAGCTTTTGTTCTTTCTGCTGACTTGAAAACAAATAAATGAATGAATCTTTTGAAGTTCTCAGCTTTCTTCATGACCCTGCAGATTTACAAGTAATGTATGACGATACATCAAAACTGAATTGTTCTTTTGGTTGTCTCAATAATGACTTCTAATTGCTATTTTGGTCTGTCTATCATATTTTTATGAATCCAAAATGTTGGGCCAGCCATATTTTTGAACATGGAAAATATTCTAAACATGCTAAAATCCATACAATTGCTGGACATTTCTTTAAACTTCAGCACCAAGATGTAGCTTACCTACAGGTGAGACAGTCTTAGAAATGGAACAATAGACCCACTAAAAAGGCAAGGTGCAAATTTTGTACTTTTAGGAATATCATTTTAGACTGTTTAGAGCAGGGGTCAGCAACCTGTGGCTCTGGAGCCGCATGTGGCTCTTTCATCCCTCTGCTGCAGCTCCCTGTCACTCCATAATTTTGAGAGGAGCTTCCAAGAGGGAAGCAGGGTGTGCCAGGAGAAGGCGGGTTTTCCGGTCAGCTCCACAATTGAGAGGGCTTTTGGTTAGGGCTGGTAGAGGAAAAACGGATATCGCGCTAGGGGGAGACTCTATGGTCGGGGAACCGGGCTTCCGGTTGTCTCCAGAATTGAATAGGGGGCTTCCGGTTAGGAAGCCTTTGAGTGTTTAACGTTGCCAAATCCTGCTTTAGAGTAAAAGTGTAGGAGATGTTCAGGCTGAGCTTGAGGGAGGGGTCAAACACGTTATCAGTCATGAGTCCTTTCATGCCCACAAGTGATCTAAGTCCACCTTGAATTCCTTATCTACTACTAAATTGTTTTAACCATTAGTAGTTCAGATTCTTGTACAGAGTTTAAGTTTGCAATAATTTTATTGCTGATGTAGTGTTGGGTTTTTACACCCATTTGAACTACCTGGATCTTCTGATTTCCCTGACACTTAATAAAAAGGTGATGTAATGTGAATACATCTTTTAAATAAAATCTGAAAGGTTTCATATATTGGAATAGAATAGAATAGAATAGAATAGAATAGAATAGAATTCAATTATTTATTGGCCAAGTGTGATTGGACACACAAGAAATTTGCCTTTGGTGCATGTGTACATAAAAAGGCAAGGTACATTTGTCAAGAATAATAAGGGACAACACATAATGTTAGTCATAGGGTACAAATAAGCAATCAGGAAACAATATCAATAAAAGTCGTAAGTTACAGTCGAATCCCTAGCACTACGTAATGGAGTGAGCTCCTGTTACTTGTCCCAGCTTTTGCCAAACTAGCAGTTTGAAAGCATGTAAAAATACAAGAAGAAAAATAGGGACCCCCCCCTTTTGTGGGATGGTAACAGCGTTCTGTGCGCCTTCAGCGTTTAGTCACACCGGCCACATGACCATGGAATTATTATCAGATAGAGCTGGCTCTTTGGCTTAGAAATGGAGATGAGCACCACCCCCTAGAGTCGGGAATGACTAGTACATATGTGTGAGGGGAACCTTTACCTTTATCTATCAACAGTAGATGGGAGCTAGAATGGATCTCCTAGAAAATGCAGAGAATCACCTGAGCAAGAGATTACCTGGGAAACATTGGAAAAGATGGGGGCCCAAAGACCCACTTCAAATTTGAAGATGTATGTATATTTGTACAATATACAGTAGAAGAATCTTAATCATAATGCCATCTGAATTCCATGAAATTCTTTCCCTAGCATGCACATAGAATATTGTGTCGTCGGGGTTTTTTTGCTTTATCCTCCAGTAAGGGTAAAAACTTTTCACACATTGGAAGTTTCTTTTAATTACAGCACATAATTAGAAATGTCAGAAAAATATGTAATGGCATGCCAGATTGAACACATAGACAACAGGTGGTGTGTGACTGCTTGATGCAACATTTCAGTATGTTTGTGCCATAGCTTAGCAATAGGCTTCAGCTTTGCAGTATGTAATATTTTTTTAAAACGAAAATCCCTCTCGTTCACAAAAGCATTTTAAATTTGCAAGTCAAGAATACATAAGAACCTTTTAACACTTACAGTAAATGATCCTGCGAATGCTCTTTGCCTTTAGAATTTAAGAAGTGTTTTGCTTGATCAAATTAAGGTCCCATTATTTAGCCTTTTGGCTCATATCCATATGCAGGGACCTTTATTGCTAACCAGCAAGAGGACTGCTTTCAGAATACTTTTTGTCAAGAGCATTTATAGTTTCTTGCTGCTTTGTAGTTTGCAGCTCATCTCTTATGAAAACTAGTAATACAGTCAATGTTACAATTCTCCATATTGATCCCATGCCTTAGGCTTTGAAGTTGAAAGAAGACTGTGAAAGATGCATATTCAACTTAAACATATTTAATGCACTACCCTTCATAATCAAAGGTATAATCCTTTTGAGTTGAGTTGAGTTTGACTCCTGAAATCTTCATGTGTTCATACAGATACTTTTGTGGCAACAATTTAGGGGGGGGAAATTGCATTGCCATTTTCCTTGGCCCTTCACTCTCAACATTTGCAGGTGAGTTCCTGTCCATGTTGTCTTATGCTGCTTATTTTGCTGAGATCAACAACATCAAGCAATCTAATTGGATATCTCTTTATAACATCTTGCCTGCTAATGCATTAGAATGAAGCTGGATTGCAATGTTAAAACAGTGTCATTCAACATGGTATACTTTGCCATTTCAAATTACAGGAGATCTAACCCACACCTACCTAGTGTAAAATGCTCCATATTAAGGTAATATTGCTATTTTCTCATTTTGTGTGTGTGTGTATATATATATATATATATTTGATGGGTTCTGAAATGATTATTACAGACCAGGAGAAAACTGGAGATGGTTGTGGACAGTGACTCTCTACATGGTTATTATGAAATATAAATTCTACGGTATGTTACAGGTTATTAGAAATTTAGTTGCAAGTAAAACTGATAAAATCAAAGTTCTGGTGAATATATCACCAGTTAGAAAATGCAAACAATAGCTCTAAACTATATTATATTCTTGAAAATCTTTTGCTATCCCTGCGCCAGCAGAGAAGCTATCAGTATTTAGAACTCAGATTATTGGGGGCAATATGCTAACTATCTAAACCATTTAGAGAGGGCTGTAAAAGCAGTATGAAGCTGTATATAAGTCTAAGTGCTATTGCTATTTATGGATAGCACTGGAGTTAGGACACTGGGCTGAGGATCTTCTCCAACTTATAGGTGACAACCTGGCAGAAGTTAAATGAAGTGACAAAATATCTTGATAAAAGCAAATGAAAGAGGTCTAGACCAAAATCACTGGAGATTATAAAAATTACCTGTGGAAATGGGGTTAATAATGAATATAAACAGGTTAAAAGCCAAGTAAGCATCTAAGTAAGCCATTTAAACAGCCAGGGTTCAGGGTTTCAAAACTGCAGCATCAAATAGTTTAATCAGTGGCATATTTTAAATGTGTGTGTCTGTGCATCTGTATGTCTGCAAATGTCTACTTATGAAATATATTTCCAATGAAGAGTCCCATTAGTGCATTGAAAGAAAGGAAGAAGGATTCTGATTTTGAAACAAGAGACCATGTACTCAGTTGGGTTAAACAAATATTATTTATTTTCTTGCAAATAAACGACATATGTTGAGGCAGTCCAATTAAGAAACAATAGCAGCAAAACTACTCTTCTAAAAGTCTCTCTGACTCTGCTTGTTTCTTTAAACTTAATTTTATAATGTTCATCCTGTGACCTCTCTTTTTATTTAATGAAATTTCTCGTGGAAAGAAAGTTTTCGTTAACAGTTGATCTTTCTCAACCCACACTGTGTGTATTATTAAAATATAATACTGAGCATTTTCAACACTAATAGAAATTTGAGGAATGTAATTATAAATGAACCCAAATTGCCACCAAAGGTCTTCACTGCTCCACAAAGCTAGCTAGAGTGACAGTTGTCCTCTTTCAACAGATAAAGAGTTGAGAGTTTTCTGCTAATCAAACAGTATGCTGGCCTTATGTTTCCCACTGTTAGGGAAAGATGGTACAAGGCAGAAAAAAATCTGAAATATTTGGCAATGGTGCTTCTAACTAAAAACTCAGAATACATCACTGTTTCTATCCTTTGTGATAGGGAGTATTTAACAATAGCGACAAAATGCAGAACATTCTAAAAATGTAAAGAGAATTGAAGATACTCAAGATAATTTGACCACCTGCTCAGTCCACCTGTTCCAATGTCTAATTTGCTTAGCTTTATCATGCATTTTCTGCTGACACTTTGATTTTGTTCTTGAACACACACACACACCCTTATTCTGTGTAATATATATTCTTGTGATCAGTTCTCAGAATTTGATTATATGCAACATTTCAGTGATTCACATGAGGACAAGGCCAAATATTCTGATCCATCTTTTCTGATAATTAATGGGAAGATACACTAGGAGAAAAAGTGACTTAAATTTGAGGGCAGGCAATTTAAAAAATGCTATCTCCTTCAAGTTTGGTTCCTGGTATCTTCTGTGGAAACAAAATGGAACTCCTTCTTCTGAGTTGATTTGGACTTTAGTCTGGTTTATAACACTATGAATTTTAGGTCATTCCCCACCCAGATACTGACATAGCCCACCAAAGCTTACATTTTCAAAACAGCCAGGGTTAGCCAATGTTGCCACCTTACTTACTTCTTTTTTAAATGAGACCTAAAGTTGCTTCTGAAAACTTTCTGAATACTGTTACTTATGAACGGAAGGAGTACGTATTTGCATAAGCTGCCGGTGATTGGATAATATAGTGGCGGGAAAATTAAATGCCTGTCAGTGGCCAGCTATCCAGCCGGGAACCTTTAAAAGAAGCGATCCATCTGCCGGCCAGCCGGCAGTTCGGAGCAGAGTAGCTGTTAAATAAAGGTGCTGAAAGGTTTCCAGTGTCCTGTCTCTTCTTCCTGCGCCCCCTACTTAACAAATACTATTATGTTTCCTTTAATATCTAGATGAGGATTTGCAATCTGTGGCCCTTGGATTGCATGTAATTCAGCAAAATTGACATTTTAAAATCTTATTACTCTTCCCAAAATCATATTAACAAACAAATTGAAGCAGTGGTGGAAAAGTCCATATCATATCATATGCATAAATCATACACTTTCAAAATAATGAAGCTGACAGTGAGATTAAAAAAAAACCTGATATGGCCATTAAGTTTGGAAAAAATATTTTGTTGAATTAATTTCATTTGAAGAATGCTTAATATTCCTTACGTATTGATTTTTCTGCTTAAGCAGGGGGTTGGACTAGATTTCCAAGGTCCCTTTCAACTCTGTTATTCTCTTATTATTCTGTTGTTAACATTGGAAATACCAAGAGTATTAAGTAAGTAACAATACTGACCTTAAAAATAAGGTCAATTGTCCTTTAATTGCAACAATATTCTTTAATTGTCCATAAAATACTGTAGATTTGAAATTCTTCCAACACATTTTAATGCTATCAATATTTCAGAAGTTTTGGAGACTGCCAGTGTTACATGGGTCAGACATTAACAATTCAAATTCCTCTTGTAATTCTTCAGCTGATTGTAAAATCCTGTTTGGTTAATTTAATACCTGTATTGTTCCATGAACTTCAAAGAAAACTGTACTTGTAATTTTCAAAGTTGTATTATCCCAGAATATACATTTATATTGATAACCAAAATGAAAATAATTCTCTATCCCAACATCAGCCATTTTTGTGTTGAAAATACAACTGACTAGTTGACTCTATAATGTTTCTTTTTTTAATTGATCATTTGGATTCCATAAGGAGACAGAAGCAGTACATAATCCCAGAGATAAGATTAATGATCATAAAAATTAAAACTACCATCATATAGAAAGGGACAGGTTTGGCGGCTCAGTGGCTTAATGATATTGGAGATGGTCTCTGCTCTGGCAATTTGAGTCCTAGCACTGCATGGCAAGGTAAGTTCTTGTCACTCACCTCAGCTTCTGTCCATTCAACAGTTCAAAAGCATGCAAGTAGATAGATAGGTACCACTTTGGTGGGGAGATGAGCTGGTGCTCTGTGCAGTCAATCAGATTCCTGATGGTTTTGAACCTTCCTGGTTGCGGCACCTGCTTATGAGGAGCTCCGGAAAGGGAAGGGGGTTTGGGTGATGTTGCAGGAAGAGCCACTTGTCTTTCTCTCTGGTACAAAGCCAGTTCACCCTCCTATGGCACACCTTGGGAAGTATGCAAGTGTATCCTATAACAGGGCTGTACTTTGGCAAATCAAAGTATTACTCTGCAAGAACATTGTCGGTTCCTGGCATTTGTCATAATGCCGTACGCTAATAATCATAATCATATCAAAGTCATTATTTGAATAAAGAAATACTTTGAGGTTGTCCTTCCCCATAAATACTTTCCTAACAAATAATCCAACTGTTTAAAATACTTTAAAGGTATTAACAGAGGGACCCTCTAAGCACATATATTATTCTGGAATCAATATTCATTTTTCAACATTTATTTTTCTCCTCTAAACTCTTTGGGAATTTCAGCCATCTGTTTGTATTATATCATTGTTGATCTTGTAAAGTTCAGTCCTTCCATACGAAGTGACTTTCAATCAATCATATCCCCCAAATCCTAAAGAAAATAGTTATCGTTCAGTTTTGAAGAAAGAAAGAAAAGCTCAGCCACTGGTCCCTTTTTAGAGGCTCTTGGTGAATTTCTGGGTCTGAAACAACACCTGTAAGTACACAGTTAACACTGAAATTTCCATAGTTGCCCACAGTAAGGTGAGGCTTAGAGATCAGAAGGATTCAAAAAAGAACAATTGACAATTGTTCAGGCTGCACAATTCAGAAAAGAAATTAACAGCCTACATGCCTGTATTACATGCTGTTCAAGGAATGAATACCTTGTAAATGTAGTTAAGCCAAGTCTCAGAAGCAATTCAGATCCCTGTGCCAAACCCTTGCCTAGGGACTGAATTGGCAACTAAATACCACAACACAGCAGGCTTGCTTTCTCCAACTATATCTGTCTATATTTTCCAACCAGCTTTTTGCCTCTGCACTTTCTTTTTTCCTCCCTAAAAAAAAAGGCCTTCTGTTCTGTTTTAGAGCATAAAAGGTGGCAGTACAGCAATCACCATTTGTCCATTTCATAGTTCTAAAGACAATAATTAGAATGGTTTAGCTAAGATGAATTATGTATATGTTTCCTTCCAGAGGTAGGTGGAAGAAAAGTAGGATTGTATTTGTCATCACAAAACCAAAGCTCTGTCCCTAGTGTATCTGCATTTGCATTGCATGCACATAAAGGGACAGGACTTCAATTCTAACCACCATCTTGATTTTTAAAAAATGTGCATGCTGTTGATTCCTTCCCAAGGAAGTAGATGTACATTTAGTTCAGTCTTCCATGAGTTTTAGTATAATATACTGTTTAAGGTTTCATGGGCACCTTTCACTAGTATAATATACTGATTAAATGAGACTATCTTTGGAGTTTCTCAGTCATTCAGGTCATAATTATCCCAAAGATGCTTTTCTAGAAGGCAACTGGATTTTGTTTTTCCTTGAAGATATTTTGCTTCTCATCCAAAAAGCTTCTTCAATGAGGAAATAAGAACACTTCAGAGTTGTTAGCAACTAAAAAATTGTTTTACCCTTTTCTTTCAACCACCTGTGCAGGCCATTCTGAGAATATTTAATGGGTGAACTATTAACAGCAAGTATCCCAATAATGAGAAGTAATCATACTCCATATAGACCAGGGATGTCAAACTCCCGGCCCGCGGGCTGGATGCATCACATGCTGGCCACACCCAGTTTAGATGAGGGAGGAAAAGTCCTGATATGTCACATGACGCCTCTGTGACAATGTGAGTTTGACACCCCTGTTAAAGACTATCACTTCAAAGGTATTTTGCTAGTGATAATGTAGTAGATATTAGCATATAGTGAGTGGGGCTGGCTTCTATGGGCCCCAAATCATAATTTCCCCTTCTGAGTCCCCAGATTTGAGCCTTTTAAGATTCTTAGGTCATATTTAATGGCTCAAAGAATTAACAACTAACATCCCGGTGTTATGTTCTTTTATCTTTGAATTCTAGGCAGCATGGGTCATGGTGAAGGGATTTATGAAGCACTTATGAAATCTAGGCAGCATCAGTCATGGTGAAGGAAATAATTAAGCATTAAAAAGTAGAAATAGTTTCCAAAGGGATCTGTGGGTGGAGAGAGGGAGCTGGGTGATAAAGCATGCATTGCAACAATATAAGTCTTTTCCTCACAATGCACAATATGAAAAGGAGCAGATTACATCAGGATGTCACAATATAAATTTCATCCTTTTGGAATTATCCGGGTTAGGAATAGGTGCCCATAATTATCTCTGAACTAGTCTGTAGTTGTAGAATGAGAAAAATACTGATGTGTTTCTCAAATAAAATAAGAAATTTATTTTGGCATGCCTGTTTTATTCATTTTGCTGTCAATCTGTTTAAATTGTTTTTAACTTTTGTTGGCCTGCAACTTTAAATATCTTATTCCAAGAAAAGAATAGAGATTTATTTTCCAATGAGGTTTACATTAATGTTTGTAATCAATCTCTGTCCTTTTCCATTGTTCATCTTTGCCCCATATTCCTTATTAGAGGTTGGCTGTAAAAGAAACAAATTAATTCAGAATAGAATAGAATAGAATAGAATAGAATAGAATAGAATAGAATAGAATAGAATAGAAAAACAAAACGTTTTTGAAAATGTGAATAAACCAGGAAGATGGCTGGCATATAAACTGAAAAAGAGATGGAAAGAAAAATGATACATTGATTAATAAAGGAACCATTTATTATCAGAATGAGGACAAAAATAATAATAAAAGAGCATTATGGGAAATGTATGATCAGGAGAAAATTCTAGAAAATAAAATACAATATTTGGAACAATCTGAACACCCCAAAGTACCTGAATTGGTACCCTGTTTCCCTGAAAATAAGACCTCCCCGGATAATAAGACCAATCAGGCTTTTGAGCGCATGTGCTAAAATAA
>JANHFT010000047.1:188936-207511 GCA_032467955.1 Pseudoxenodon macrops | reverse complement strand
TCATCTTTGTTGCTCTTCTCTGCACTCTTTCTAGAGTCTCAACGTCTTTTTTACATCGTGGCGACCAAAACTGAATGTAGTATTCCAAGTGTGGCCTTACCAAGGCATTATAAAGTGGTATTTAACACTTCATATGATCTTGATTCTACCCCTTTGTTTATGCAGCCTAGAACAGTGTTGGCTTTTTTGGCACCTGCTGCACACCGCTGGCTCATATTTAAATGGTTGTCCACTAGGACTCCAAGATCCCTCTTACAGTTATTACTGTTGAGCAAGGTACCACATATACTGTACTTGTGCATTTTGTTTTGCTTGCCTAAATGTAGAACCTTACTTTTTTTACCATTGAATTTCATTTTGTTAGATCGCACCCAATGTTCAAGTCTGTCAAGATCCTTCTGTATCTTAAACCTATCTTCTAGAGTGTTTGCTATTCCTGCCAGTTTGGTGTAATCTGCAAATGTGATGAGTTCCCTATCTATCCCCTCGTTCAAGTCATTGAATCATCTAATTATACAGTACTTGTTTCAAACACATTTCTTAGAAATGTAGTCTGCTGTATAAATGAAGTTCCTTTGTGTTTTGGCTTCTCTAATTTCAATAGAAGCAGTTGATTTGGATGTATCAAGCAATGTACATTGAGTTGTTTCCATTGAAATGAAAAAGAAAACCATGGCGCTATTCTAGAATCATAATCCAACTAATTAAGTCAACATTTATTTCAACCATACAGACTGTGACTATGACACACTATTTTCTTTGGATTCTAGTTAAGCAAGACCACGGCCAATACTGAATTCCACTCATCTTTGATGCTACAGTTTATAGAGAATATACTCATAAGATTTAATTACTTGGCAAGCTCTTTTCTTGCATGCAACCAACAGTGGATGTAATTCTTGGTAATTTTTAATTAAAGCCACATGTGTTGGAGCATATGGATAGAAAGATATTTTTCTCCTCCTCCTTCTTATGTTAGAACTTGTCATCATTCAGTGAAATTGATTGGCAATAGATTCAGAAATTACAAAAAAGAGTAGTATTTCATTACATTAACCTATTGAGTTTATTATAACAAATGTCACAAGCATGAATAATTTTTAATGAATGGGGAAAATCAATAACAACAATTAATCATGACAGCAAACTATCTGCCGTAATTTTCAGTGGAAGTCAAAAAGAGGCCCCACCATTCAGAGTAATAATGAATCAAATCCACTACATTGTTCCTCACTCAAACATTTTCACAAAGGTGTATTATATCTATTTTGACTGTATGTGAGATACTTCCATTTTAAAAATAAATGTATAATCAAACTACTTTAATTCTGCTTTCCTTGGTTTAATATAAAATTCTCTCCATTTACTTGTGTAAGAAAAGGAGAACAAATGCATATATAAAGAACAAATTTAATTCAAATAAAAATTCAATAAAGCATAATCCAGACTCTATATACATACATTTCCTGATATTTCTTTTGGGATAAATTATGTAAAGCACAAAAAGTGAGAAAATAAACTAAAGGCATGGCATAAAAGAAAGAGAAATTTTAGTCAATTGTGGTTTATATCATTTACTATGACACTCTGAACCATTCTATCTTTGCTTTCATTATAACCGTAACTAGTGAAATCCCATTTTTTTACTACCGGTTCTGTGGGTGTGGCTTGGTGGGCGTGGCTTGATGGATGTCGCAGGGGAAGGATATTGCAAAATCTGGCCACTCTGGGGCAAGCCAGAGGTACCGGTTCTCCAAACTTTGCAAAATTCAAAATTTCTGCTATTGGTTCTCTAGAACCTGTCCGAAATCTCTGCTGGATTTCATCCCTGAATCTCAAAAAGAGAGAAGTGACAACTTGCGGAAGAAAATTGCATTTTGTTCCTCAAGTTGTCACCTCTCTCTTTCTGAGATTCCCATTAGCTTAATCCAACCATGAGTTTTTCTATCTTCCTCTTTCTTTTGATCTATTCACTCTTTCCTCAAACATTTATCTGACATCATCACAAGCATTTCTCTTATATTTAGCCAATGAGTAAGCAAGGATATATCACACATCATTATTTTAATTGTTGTTTGAAATTAAACTATTGATAAGCATCTCATTTTATCTCAAATATGTTTTATTTCATCATTAACCATTCTTTCCACTATCAACAATTGAATGTTTTCTCTGTATGTACATACTATATCCCACAGCGCAAGCCTATTCATTATTGTATTGTTTCATAAAATCAATAAACATGCAATAATTTTTCTCACACTCAATCACCTATGGAAGAACAAAAATGTGATCAGTATCTCCCTGCCAGTTACAAAGTTACAGAAAAATTCCCAGTCTTTGCTTATTTTCTTATTTTTTTTGTATCTTTTCAAAATAACAAAATAACAAAGTTGGAAGGGACCTTGGAAGTCTTATATCTTATGCTAATGCAGGAAACCCTATACCATTTCAAACAAATGGTTGTCCAATTTCTTCTTTAAAATTTCCAGTGTTGGAGCAACTACAACATCTGGAGACATTCCACCGATTAATTGTTCTAATTGTCAGGAAATTTCTCCTCAGTTCTAGGTTGCTTCTCTCTTTGATTAGTTTCCATCCATTGCTTCTTCACCTGCCTTCAGGTGCTTGGGAGGATAAGTTGATCCCCTCTTTGTGGCAGCACCTGAGATATTAGAAGAATGCTATCATGTCACCCTAGTTCTTCTTTTCATTAAACTCAACATACCCAATTCCAGCAACTGTTCTTTATATGTTTTAGCCTCCAGTCCCTAATCAACTTTGTTGCTCTTCTCTGTTACTCTTTCTAGAGTCGTAACATCTTTTTTTCACCTTGTGGTGACCAAAACTGGATGCAGTACTCCAAGTGTGGTAAAGGGCATTGTAAAGTATTATTAACACTTCCCGTGATCTTGATTCTATCCCTCTGTTAATGTAGCCTGAGGGACAATATTCCTCCAATACCTTCCCAGTTAATTGTGTTGTGGTTTTTGCATTCACTGTTGCTACCTTTTCCTTTGTATAGCAATATATTGTTACATTTTTAAACTGTTTGAAAAAATATAACATTAAAAAATAGAACAGTAGAACAGTTTTCTAATTATAACATGCAGGCAAAAAATATTTAGAGCTTATCCCTGAAATATATACTGTAATTTCCTACCACTGATAAAAATAAACATTACATTTTTTTCCAAATCTTTTGAGGTTTTTTTGAGCTCTAACAAATGAGTTAATTATGCAAAGAATATTTCTTTTCACATTTTCAATACCATTTCAAAAATGTAGGTGTATCAATTGCTTTTAAGTGTTCTACTATATTTATTTTAACAGCTGCTAATAAAATAAATAGGACTGTCAGAAGTAATTTAGATTCACCTTGATCAAAACTTACATGCTATGGAGATCATACGATTCTCTTTATCAAGGCAATGGAATCTGCCTTAATTAAGCATTGTGTGTTGCATTGAAGTCTCCCAAACTGTCATTTGTAAAAGCCAGAGGACATTTGACAGAATGAAATGAAGTGTAAAAAAATATATCTGAACTTAGAAACTTCCGAATATTGAACTTTAAAGTTGGTCTTCTTGTGTCCTGTTTGTAAGATTTCTAAAATTACCAGGTTGTCCATTATTAGAAATAGTGGTCACATTAAGCTATTGTGATTCAGCAAAAGTTTTATTTTTATATGTTCTGTATGTTATAATATATAATGATTCATTGAAGAGAATAGTTAATAATAGTGGTGTGATGGGTGTTGGCTCTATTTGGAACTGGTCAGTTCATGAAAGGGGAAAGATAAAAGTGAAGTGAGTAAATAGGAAAAGAAGGGGGTCAGAATTCCAACCAGAGCCTGATGAGTTGATTCAGCCTTCCATCCTTCTGAGGTGGGTAAAATGAGGACTCAGATTGTTGGGGGCAATAGGCTGACTCTGTAAATAGTCCATAGAGTGCTGCAAAGCACTATGAGACAGTATGTAAGTGCTAAGTGCTATTCAGAATGTGGGCAGGAAAATGAGGAACTCAAAATGCTTTGCTGTATAGTATTTTCACCCCTTTCTTAATAAAGTACCACTTAGCAGAAGCACTTAGCCCTTAGGCTTATATACAACTTCACAGTGCTTTACAGCCCTCTCTAGGCAGTTTACAGGGTCAGCATATTGTCCCCAACACCCTGAGTTCTCATTTTACTGACTTTGGAAGGATGGAAGGCTGAGTCAACCTTGAACCTGTCAGAATCAAACTCCTGGCAGTAAGTAGATTTTAGCTTGCAATACTGCATTCTAACTACTGCGCCACCATGGCTCTTAACCTATCACCTGAAAATTACATGAACTGCTGATCTTTTACTAATTAAAAGAGATGGACATGTGCAAATGCATACAAGGGGCATTTTTATAAAAGAAATACTGGATAATTTATGGTGACTTACTGTATGTCCGCTCCCACTCTGTGGGATTGTTTTTACCTTTTTGCAAAAGAGGCAGAAAAAAACCCATTCCCCTTTCACTGGGAATAAATATTATGGAGTGAAGCAAGAGTGTACATATGTTTTAAATTCATTCATAACCTAGCTGACTTTCCTATATTGATTAAGCAGTTCTTTCCAAGCAGGTAAATTATCTTAGAAAATAATCATTAAATTAACTCTAGGACATCAACCTCACAAGAAGATTAATGATACATAATTTACTTCTATGAAAAAAAAAGCAAGCATCCAATAAATTAGAAAATGTACACCACCTTCAAAGCAAATTGTTAAATATTCTCCACCATTCACTTTATTGAGTGGTTGACAAATGGATTTTATATTTATTCAGTCACATCAAAACTGCCTTCTTGTTCCCGTGCTGCTGTGGGAACAAAGCCTGTGTAACTTACTAGGAAGGCTTTACAGTACTACATTTCATTTGATCCTAGCAGATGTGCATGCAAAAATATGTCAAATGTATGTAAATCTATAATCACAGAATCTATCATTTATTTTTTAACTTCTTTATTTCTGTCCAAGGCAGTGTTTCCCAACTTTGACAACTTCCAGATGATTCAACTCCCAAAAATCTTCAACCCCATTCTTGAGATTACTGAATTCTATACTTGTGCTAAGTTTACGGAAAATTGATAAAGGATATTGTAGAATGGTTTGACACATAACAATGTCAATTGAAGTTAGAGAAAAAAGACTAGAAAAAAGACCAGTTAGATGATTGCTGTAGATGACCAGGCTGAGCCCGAGTGGGGAGTCAAATGCACAATTAGTCTCAAGTCCCTTCGTGCCCAACAAGAGATCTAATTCCAGCCCACTTTGAATTCCATTGATTCTTTTTTTTAATTTTAATTTAATTTTAATTTTGTAAAATTAGATATACAAACAGTCAAACACAAATACAAACATATACATATACACAATGGGGGATTTATCTTCCCCTCCTGTCACAAGTCTCTATCGATTTCTATCTTACATTGCTTAATTACCTATTTCTATATCTAATTCTTTTATTACATTTTTCCACTTATCTTCTTTATTTTATTACATATTTACATTGGCTACAATTCTCTCCATTTCTTTTATTTCTTTTATACAGTTTTTGGATTTTTATTTCTTTCCTCTATCCAATTATACATTTTGTCCCACACTTGGTAATATCATATTTTATTTCATGGATACACAATATATCCAATTTCTTTTATTTTATTTCATTTGTTATTTTATACTCTTTATTTGTACTCTTCATTCTAAGTTGCATGTCATGGTAATCATCAGATGGACCTACGGTATATATATTGACCTCTATTTTACTTTTGGGGTCATTGAAAGGTTTTGTATCATATTTTTTAGTAATATGAAGAAGGTATAAATTATCAGCCTCCATCATACATATCTCATATGCAGCAATTCCTGCTAATAATAACATTACTACCAGTCAGTTTAGCACATCTGGCCAATACACTATAAATACAGTAAAAGTCCAGTTTTAGGCCAAGTATACTGTTTTATCCAAGCTAACATCTCAATGTTACATACTTCTTTGCAAGCCAATATACTGTTACCTGCATCCAACCAACCAACCAACCAGGAGGTATATTCAATTTAGTGTGACACAACTATGAACTTTGGGGAAAGGAACAACAGTAGAACAGAGTTGGGAGGGACCTTGGAGATCTTCCAGTCCAACCCCCTGTTCAAGCAGGAGACCCTATACCATTCCAGATAAGAGCCTATTTAATATCTTCATAAAACCCTCCAGTCATGGAGTACCCTGAAGACAAGTCGTTCCATTGGTTAATAGTTCTCATTATTGGGAAAATTCTCCTTAGTTCTAGATTGCTTCTCTATTTTATGTTTAATATTTATTATACTTATATTACATTCAAAATAATATATTTATCAACAAAAAAAATCCCAATTAATCATCTTATGGAACAACCTTCCAAACCTAACCCAATAAACAATGGGACACCTAGTATTAAGGATGAGATTTTCATGTCCGACCTTTCTGAATATATGAGCATATGACTAATAGTGGTTCCATGAGCCAATATGTCAGGAAATCAATAGTTAGGAAGCACTGCAGCTGCTGTGCCAGCACAAGATCAGGAGCTTTGGCTTTCAATTACTGTTTCCATCTGTCCAGGGACGTGATAGATCAGAGCAAAGTAACATGTTTAATATGCAGAGACTCCCTGGTTCAATAGCCTCTTGTTATAGCAATTTTGGTAACCAGGGTAGACAAGACCTCTGCCAACCAGGAAATTTTGGGAAACTGCCATCAATCAGAAGAGGCATTGGTAACATAGGAGGTCCAAGTCAGCATACAGCTTTTGAGGATGTGACTTTGCCATTGTGATGCAGAGTATCAAGCAAGACTGTGACACAAATATGGAAATGATAAGAGCAGCCACAGCGGGAATGTAGAATTGTTTGTTTACATTTTAGGAAGATGGCGTTATCACCAGAGATGTGGCATATGAAAAGCAGTTTTGTTACCATACAGCTCTCTCCATTGATGCAACATTGCACTTTGGCTTTTTGCTTGCTGGTGACAAAAAGAGGTTAAGAGAAATTCAAATGAGGATTTTCAAAAGACAGCTGGGCACTGGCATTAAAGACAGGTCACGCCATTATTCATATTTCGTTTGAGTGTCATTCCTTTTTTTAATACTGGATTGGCATGTGATAGTATAATGAAGTGAAGTCTGTGTCACTCATATGAATTTAGAATTTGGGACACATGAAAAGATCAACCACGTTTCTATCCAGGATGGGAAAAAAGCTCCAAAATTAATATTAGTATTGCAATTGCTTCAATAAGAGCAATCCAAGTTTAATTTGATGGATACTTGCTGATTGTGTGAACACATAATGATACATAACTATTTCTCTCTTTCCCTTTCTCCCTCCCTCTCTCCCTCCCTGGAAATTAAATATTTTTGCTTGCAAACATTTTAGAAGAAAATAAATACATCAATGAAATAGTTATTGTTTTACTGATTGATTGATTAGATTTGATTTGTACCTCTCTTTACAATCTAGGGAGGTTCAACAAAATATAAAAACAAAAAGTATTATATAGAAAGACAGTTTAATTACTATTAGTACAATTAAAATGATAATAATTTAACAATTAAAATTGTGATGAAAAGGGTGTGTCTTTATCAATTTACCAAAAATTCTTCTGCTGGGTTAGTGGGTTTCTATCTTTCCTTCCTTCCTTCCTTCCTTCCTTCCTTCCTTCCTTCCTTCCTTCCTTCCTTCCTTCCTTCCTTCCTTCCTTCCTTCTTCCTTTCTTCCTTTCTTTCTTTCTTTCTTTCTCCTATTTCATAACCACCAGTCTCCTTGATTTTGTCATCTGTGATTGGAATGGAGTGAAAAAAAATGACAACATTTCAGAAGGTAGGAGCTACCACAGAATAAGCACTTTTCCATTGTCCTGCAAGATGCTGTTCTTTAATTGATGAGATTCAGAACCCAAGCACCCTAGTGGACCATAGTGGATGAGCAAAGATAATTCAAGACAAGTGATCTTCAAATGGCCAGGTCTTGTTCCATGAAAGACTTTAATGTGCATAACCAGTACTTTGAATTGTACCTGAAAGCCAAATGATATAATTAACTACTCATAAAACAGTAGGGCCACTTGCACACAATGTGACACTTCTGTCCTTTGTGAACCAGCTGTTCAAGGGTAGCTCCATGCCGATCATATGGCAGTCATCAAGACATCAGAGGATTTGGGCATAAGTGACTATCTGAAGGCTTCACATTCCAGGAAAGGATGCACCTGGCACATTAGATGTGCCCAGAGTTGATTAGAATATGATGTCTATATAAATGTTTTAAATAAAATAAATAAATAATTTAGTTGTATTTGTCCATTGTCCCTCTTGATCACATCTGCCACCTTCTGTCCAAGTAGGATCTCAGAATTTAAGAGGACTCCAGACTATATACAAATCTCAAATGGAGAAGTGAAATCTCAACAATGGAATACCTCCAAATCCATGGGGCCCAAATAGCCACTTGGCCTTGTCAGGAATAAGCTTGCATTTGTTCTTTGTTATATGTGACAGAGTCTCCAGGCACTGAAGTAGGACTTTGACCACCTCATTTGTCTAGCCTGAGGTTGAGATATACAACTGGGTATCATCCACATGTTAATGATTCCTGACCCCAAACTGGTGAATGACCTCACCAAACAGCTTCTGTTAAACAGAAGATGAGAGACCATTAAGTTCTGAAGCCAAAGGAGGGACTGTGGGAATAATCTTAAAAACATTGTTTTTAAGCAATGTACTCCAGAACCAGATCACATATCAATTTACCCAGAAAAAAAGGGGGAAGGAATGTACTCTGAGATCCACTAGTATGTGCTAAGTCATTGATGACTTGGGACAGGCCATTCATGATGATAGACATGAATTCTTAAGACTAAGCACTTGCCATGCGGTTAATTGAAATTCCCAAGAACCACAAACCTTGAGGTCTCATTCAAGCAATGGAATCAGCTTTTCAGGAAGAGAAAAGACTGTGCAGTAGAAGGTGGAAGCACAACAGCCACAATCCCATTTGTTTCCTAAAGCCCATCTAGCCTTATTGCAGAAGATGGTCTCACAAGACTACATGAAGATGGCATAAGTCTGATGACAAAAACAACTCCACCCCAGAAGTGCTCATCCCAGCTGAGTCTTTCCCAGTCCTCTTCTGGGCACTGTTCCTGGACACAAGCATTTTATTCATTCATTCATTCATTCATTCATTATCAACCATTCATTTAAAACTAACAAACAGGCACCCCACTATGCAGTAACAAAATTCTAACCCATCAGTTCATAAGAAATCTGATCATGTCTCAGTAACAACAGCCAACCACTTGAATTATCATACAAGCCAAAACTAGACACGACTCAGAAGCATCCAGATAAACAACTCTAATCCTAATCTACATCATACAGATGGTATTTAAAAATCAAAAACTATAGCCCAACAACAATACCCAGTAAATTAAACGGTTCAAAATCAGACTCTGACTCAGAAATATATGAACAAACAACATTCAGACTAATTTGCATCTCATAAAAAGATATTTAAAGACCTGTGTTCTTACAGATGAGCACAGTTCAAAACGCACTGACAATGTCTCCTCGAATGGTGATGAAACATTTGTAACCAAATTGCCAAGCTCAGAGCTCAAATCAACAGCCTAACTATCCACCTGAGCTACTAATATTCAAGCACATACATACATATTTCATAGCATATGGTCAGTAAAATAGAGATATAAATGCATGCTACACACACACACACACACACACACACACACACACACGTTCCACTGTGAAGTTATGATCAAACTAATGAATGCATTTCCAAAATTCCTTTAAAGAGATTGTCCCCTGTTCCAAAGAAATATTGTTGTCCACTGTCTCTATGTTCTACCACTGCTTATTGGCGTAATTTGTGGAGCAGCCAGCTCCATAAACCTAAGTGCTGAAAGGGATATTACTTTCCTATTGTAAAAATGCTGATTAGGTGGAACTTGGCAGACCGTCATACATCAGAAATATACCTACTGTGAACGATGTCAAGTCACAGCATGTTGGCAGGATGCTTGAGTTACTTTGGTGCCTGTGGTTATCTGATAATGCAATAGCAATCTATCACTAAAATAATACAACCCACTCACTCTAAGCTAGAAAACTAACAAGACATTTCCAAAAATAATGCATGGAAGCACTTTCTGTTTTGCCATTTTTCCTTAGCTTAAGAAAAGAAAAGGAAGCATAGGTAGAAAATCAACTTTCTTTTTGTAAACAGTAAATCCTCTGTCTTTTGGAGGTATTTGTGAGAAACCTGGTAAGATAACAATAATAATAATAATAAATAATAATAAAATAAATAAATAATAATAATAAAATAAGGTGAAGATCTTGTGGGACTTTAGAATACAGACGGATCGTCATTTGGAACACAACACACCAGAAATCACGGTTGTTGAGGGCTGAAGCGTTCAGTTCATTGATATAGCTATACCAGGAGATGCCAGAGTTGAAGAAAAAGAATTGGAAAAAATCACAAAATATTGCGATCTGGCCATTGAAACTACACGGCTATGGGTGAAACATGTAACCGGTGATACCCATTGTCATCAGGACACTTGGTACCATGTCCAAAAATTTTATAAAATACATTAAGAAATTGCAGCTTCCTGCAATGACACCAGCGGAACTGCAAAAGACTGTGCTACTTGGAACATCATATATTTTAAGAAGGTACTTGCTGGATTCCTAGGACACTGGCAGCAACCCGTATCAACCATAAACACCAGTCAATGTATTTGTGATGAATTTTTGAATGTTCAGTTGACTGAGTTTCATGTTAAATGAATAAAGTAAATAATAATAATAATTATAATCAAGGAAAGCATATCAGGCTCCGTCTCCCATTTTCTTATCTTTGTTTTTAACTTGCTATAATCAACTAGCACAGGCACTCCAAAGCCCTGGTCCATGGACCAGCACCAGGCCTGGCATGCCAGTAGCCGGGCTGTGCAAACAATTGAAGCTCCATCTGTGGGATGCAGGCAGCACACAAAACCACGCCCCATCCAGTCCACAGAAAAACCTTTCTGCACAGAAGTGGTCCCTGGTGCTCAAAAGGTTGGATGTTGGGTTAGCATACATGTAGTCCTCTATGTAGAACCACAACTGAGCCCAAAATTTCTGTTACTAAGGGAGACAGTTCTTAAATGATTTTGTCCCCATTTTACAATCTTCCTTGCCAAGGTTGTTAAGCCAATCATTGCAGTTGTTAAGTTACTAATGCGATTGTGAAGTGAGTCTGGCTTCCCCCTTGATTTTCCTTGTCAGAAGGTCACAAAAGAGGATCACATGACCCAGGGACACTGCAACCGTCATAAATATGAGTCAGTGACCAAGTGTTGATCACATGACTCTGGGATGCTGCAATAGTTATAAGTGTGAAACACTGTCATAAGTGTTGTGGTCCGCCAGCAGCAGATTCGGGCAGTGACAAGGTCGGGGAGGAACATGGGCAGGGATGGGTTCTGGATCCTGCTACTGCCAGTTCACTCAGGGACGCATGCACAGTACTAAAAAAAAGCTTCTCTGCATGCACAAAAGCAAAAAACAAGATGGCGGCGCCTATGGCACTGCCGCGAGAACCAACTCAGGGGTGTGGCAGGCCTAGGTCGCTTCAGGTTCTAGTGAAAAAGGCCGCCAAGTTACTAACGGTCCCATAGAACTGGTCTGAACCAGTAGAAACCCACCTCTGAACATGAGCTAGTCCTGGAGTCCAGGGAAGGCTCTGACGAGTGCTCTGTGTTGGGGGCAGAGAGAGGGCCAGGGCCATATGACAGGTATTAGCTGCCTTCAGAGTCAGACATCAGTGAGGCAGACAAACAGCTGGAGCCTGTTCCTGCACAGTGTTGCCAGACAAAGGGAACAGCTAAGGAACAAGGGTCGACTTGGGAGTAAGGCCACAAGTGAATGATGAAGGGCCTCTCTCACAGGGAATAAAAGAGGAGCGAAAGGAGACGGGTGTTTTCAGGAGACTATTAGTTCATTTCTACATTCTTGCCAAGTATTGGGGAGTCTGAAAGATATCGGCCTGGCCACTCTCCAAAGGTCGTTAATTGTGAATTATCTTGAAAGACTGTGGGAGAGGAATTACTTTGCTGGAGAGGAATTCACTGTAAATTAAATAAAAAGGGTTTATCGGGATGAGGACTTGCCTTCGTGCTTCTGGGGAAGCTTAGGTCAGAACAATAAGTCACTTTTTTTCAGTGCTGTTGTAACTTCGATCAATCACTAAATGAACTGTTGCAAGTCGAGGACTACCTGTAATAAGAAAAGTGAATAAGGTTTCTCTTACAAGAGGATTCATTTTTGGTCCCACCGCAAATCCTCCTCCTCCCCCCACACTCCATAGATGGATCATAGCAAGGCAATCCCCATTGTGGTCATAAGCTAAAGATTCCCTGTACTCCTAATTTCAATTTGTAGCCTTCAAGTCAAGAAAGATCCCAGAAAGGTAATAATTTTATGAGCGGTGAATTTCAGTTCAGCCTCAAAGACCCTCTTGCTTTGCACTTCCTCCGTTGTGTCTCACCTGACATGCTTTGCTTGTACAAAAGTGCTCCTAAGAGATTCCTGCAGCTTTAGTTTCCTCGGCGCAAACATTTTGGGTCCCCCTCCTTGGTTTCTTTTCAAGAGTTGTAATTGAAGTCACTGCCATGCATCGAGCACCTCACTTAGTAGATTGCTTTTGGAGATTTATGTGGAATTAGATGAGCCATGCGATAATTTATTGCCAAGCCGAGAGAGAAATGAATAAGCCACGGCCTCGCAACTTGTTTAAAAAAAAAAAGATTGATAGAGGTTGATCTCATTCCTCAATGTAAGAAGGTGGGAAAGCTACTTTTTAATCTTGAAAGCCTGTCAGCTTGATTTCCAAAAAAAGGAAATCTCCAACTGCTAACAAGTTTCCATGTGGCTTTGTGGGCTACACAGGGCTGGAGTAAAATTTGCCTATTAGAAAATGCAAGTTTGGCTTTCTAGAACCGTGATGGCGAACCTATGGCACAAGTGCTACAGGTGGCACGTGGAGCGATATCTGAGGACACACGAGGCATTGCTCTATGTCAGTCCCAGCGCTGATTTTTGGCCTTCCAGAGGCTGGGAGAGGCAGTTTTCGCCCTCCCCAGGCTTCAGGAAAGCCTCTGGAGCCTGTGATGGCAAAAAACTGGGCCCAACTGGCCTACTGTAAGTTCGGAAATGAACTTCCAGTTATTGTTTGTCCTCCCCAGGCTTCAGGAAAGCCTCTGGAGCCTGTGATGGCAAAAAACTGGGCCCAACCAGCCTACCGTAAGTTCGGAAATGAACTTCCGGTTATTGTTTGTCCTCCCCAGGCTTCAGGAAAGCCTCTGGAGCCTGTGATGGCAAAAAACTGGACCCAACCAGCCTACCGTAAGTTCGGAAATGAACTTCCGGTTATTGTTTGTTCTCCCCAGGCTTCAGGAAAGCCTTGTTTCCGAACTTCCGGTAGGCTCGTTGGGCCTGTTTTTCGTCATCCACAGGCTCTGGAGGCTTTCCTGGAGCCTGGGGAGGATGAAAAATGGCTCAACGGGCCTATCAGAAGTTTGGAGGCTTTAGTGAGGCCTGCATGCATGCACAGAGTGAGTGCAGGGTGAGGTTGTGCACACGTGCATGGAGAGCACTGCATTGCTACCATGCCCGCAATCCCTTTTGGCACCCGAGCAAAAGAAAGGCTCGCCATCACTGTTCTAGAGGATGGATATTCACAGGACCCTTCCTATCGCATTATTTTAAATTTGAGGTGAGCATCATTGCAATAACCCCGCCAAAAACATTTGTACTAAAAGACAGCAAAGACACATTTAAAGCACATTGTTTTGAGACTGGGAAATAAGTGAATTGAGGCATATCTGGGTGCCTTCTTCGAAAAAGATCTCATTTTCCTATTTTTTAAGCCTGGAAGGGCCATAATGTGTAAAAATGTACTAGCAAATTGTCAGGTGCTTTGTCACCCAGGTGGCTAGGTTTCCTTTCCTTGACTTTCTTCCCCCCCAAATTTCTTTTTACGTGGCTTTAAAAAAAATTAACTGTAGACTGACAAAAAATAGAGAATTATTTAGAACTATTCTATAATTATGGATTTCCTAATTTGATTTGATTTC
Organism: Pseudoxenodon macrops; assembly: GCA_032467955.1. Classification (NCBI taxonomy): domain Eukaryota; kingdom Metazoa; phylum Chordata; class Lepidosauria; order Squamata; family Pseudoxenodontidae; genus Pseudoxenodon; species Pseudoxenodon macrops. Next base: position 193,295 of record JANHFT010000047.1, on the reverse strand, counting down.
CTAATTTTCTGCTGTTCCTTTTTTTCCAAATAAGTTTATTAAAGATTATGAACAACATGTTATTTTAAAATAAGTATAAACAGGTCATAGGTGGGTTTTTTTAGTAGAGGATATTTGCAAATTTTTGTTCTTGATGTCTTAGTTATTTTCGCTCTCCTTTTCTTTTTATAACTAGAACAGAAAAAGAAGAGGGGAGGGGAGAGGAGAGGCAAGGAGAAGAGAGAAGAGGAGAAGAGGAAAAGAGAAGAATGGAAGGGAAAGGAATGGGAGAGGAGAGGAAATGTCATTAGATGTAGGATTATCACTTGACTTGTTTGACCCTCTACTGATATCCCATGACTTTGGAACAATGTAGCTATACATGAAATCCAGGGGTGGGTTCTAACTTACCTCGCTGCCAGTTCGCTGCCTCCCACGCCACGTGGGTGCACCTTGTGGGTGCAGTAAAAAAAATTACAACCCCCCCAAAAAGGCAAAAAATAAGATGGCGACACATGCGCAGTGCTGGAAACTCAGCTTCTGCGCATGCACAGAAGAAAAAAAGCCCAGAAAAATTCAAAAACATTTTTTTTTCTAAAAGAAAAGATGGCGGTGTCCACAGATCAGAACTGGTTTGTGACATCACATCATTACTACCTACTCTATAGAACCGGTCCGACCAGTAAGAACCCACTTCTGATGAAATCCATAACATCCCAAAACCAAAGACAACACAGTGAACTCCAACCAAGTTCAATCCTTTATTTGTTTACACCTAATGGACAGAATCTTGCCCGACTAAAGCTATAACTTTCTTCCCTGTTAGATATATCCTCAGAAATTCTAGCATGTGGCTAGCCTGAACCTCTTCCCATTTCCCCCATCCAGCTTCTATCTGTGCAATTTTTTAATTTGGGTTTCTCTCTGATGAGATTTACAACCTTCTCCCTGGAAAATTTCTGTGTTGCTAAGACTCCCATCCATTAATTCCCTGGGTGTATATTCCGTCACAGTTCAAAGGCTACAAAATAGAAGTGGGTTTTGGGATTCAGAGTTTCCAAACTTTCATGAGGGAGTTTGTTAAAATCTCCTGGTAATCGCCATTGGACTGGATGGGGTTGATGGTTGAAAAAAATTCTTTGAAATGTCCTATTAATGTTCCAGAAATATAGGCAGCGGGAAGGGGAGTAACAAAAGGAAAACAATGATGACTGGAAACATATGATCAAAGCCATGTCCCACATATAAAACACTTCAGTACTTCGATCACTTAGTTGCAACCAGCATGTTGATCCTACACACACACACACACACACACACACACAGTCAATCACATGGCTGGAGGCACTAGGTTGACTTTTTTGACCCTCTCCTGTGTCTATAGAATTTCCTGAGGACAAATATTGTTAAATCAATTTAATTATGTTGTGTAGATATGCTTACAGTGGTCCTTCTATATGGATGATCTGATGAGCCACAGACCTACTTGTTGGTTCTTGCAGCTCACAATTGCACTAACCTTGGAAAAAGTCACCCCTTTTGGAGTCAGTGGATTCCTCTCCACTTTCTTAAGAAAATATCTGGTCTCCCGTGAACAATTTCTGCTGGAAACTATTGCCAAGTCTACATAACTAGTGCTTTTTACATCAGTCGAGCAGTCAATAATGAATATGGTTTGGCTGCCGCTGCCAATTGGTTTTTAAAAAGGGTATTTTATGTTATCAGGCTCTGGCAGTAAGTTCTATACTGTAATAATGAATTTTGTTTTCCCAACAGTTTTTTTTTCTCAAGCAAAACTCTTGATTGAAGAAGCAGGTATATAAATGGGCCAACTGATTGAGTTTAGCTGTTACCATAACATGACTGACTGGGCAAATTTAGCTTAACCCTGTGCATGATTGGATCTGTTTTGATGTACATTTTAGAATTGTACATGCTCTGAAAATAGAATAGAATAACAGAGTTGGAAGGGACCTTGGAGGTCTTCTAGTCCAACCCCCTCATACATACATACTTCAGAACCTGTCTAAGCACTTCTGAATTATCTTGAAACCATGTCCACCTCTTATAAAAGCAATCATGATTCCCCCCCAGACATCTGTACATGCATGGAAAAAATGCTTTAATGAATCAGCTCATTAAAACAGCCACATCTTAAATATGATGTTGCCATTTTTTGAAGGTTGCCGAAATTCTGCAGGACCTCTTGAGTATTTTCATAGCATTCACATAGTCCTTATGCAGTTTGAAGAACTTAAAGTTAAATCAATGAACTTTCACTAGATGATCCTCCAACACATTCCTCTTCATTGACGAGTGAACTGTGTTGTAAGAACATATGCACGAGTCCATTTTTCTGGAGCCATAATTCTTTTTCAGTTCTATCCTTCATATCACTTTGGCCACAGTGACACATCCCCAAAAAAGAAAAACCCATCAAAAAGAGACCAGTTTGATACAGTGGTGAACATGGTGGCTTAGGAATCAGAAGGAACCAAGAGATTTTAGGTCCTGCCTTAGACATGAAAGGTAGCTGGGTGAATTTGGGCTAATCACAGGAGACTGTGAATTCTAGTCCTGCCTTAGACATGAAAGCTAGCTGGGTGAATTTGGTTCAGTCCAGAGGTGGGTTCCTACAGGTTTGGACAGGTTCTACCCAGTAGGTAGTAGGCCGTTGGTGATGTCACAGAGCCGGTTCTGCTCCGTGGGCGCTGCCATCTTTTTTTTTTGAATTTTGTTTTGGGAAAAAAAATGTTTTAATTTTTTTCGGATTTTTTTTCTTCTGCACATGCGCAGAAGCCGAGTTTCTGGCACTGCGTATGTGTTGCCATCTTGTTTTTGGTCTCTTTCTTTGGAATTTCAGGGCTTTTTTCTACTGTGCGTGCGCACGCGGCACACCTACGCGGTGCGGGAGGCAGTGAACTGGTGGTGAGGTAAGTTAGAACCCGCCCCTGGTTCAGTCACTCTATCAGTCCTGCTCACCACTTAGGCTGTTGTGGGGAAAAGATAAGGAAAGAGTGTTAGGTTATTAATAAAAATGGTGGAATAAAAAAATCAATTAAAACAAGTTTTCGGAGTGTAAGACATACCTGAGTATAAGACACATCTTAGTTTTTTGGGAGGAAAATAGGGGGGAAAATCTGCCTGCCAGGTATTCATCTGGCTAGCGTCCTTAGTCTGGTCAGCTTCAGCACATTATTTTAATCTCCTGGTTAGGACTGAAAAAAAGCTTCTAAAGCACAGCTGATAGAGAGAAGCAATGAAAAAAGCCTGCAAATCCCAGAAGATAATTAGCACCTGGTTAGATCTGGAAAAAAAAAGGTTCTTCGGAGGGAGTCTGCAAAGACTAAGGGCTGAAAAAAAAGATTCTTCAGAGGGAGTAGCAATGAAAAAAGCCTGCAAAGATTGCTTCATTCTTCACATGCCTTGTTAGGTCTGAAAAAAAGCTTTGAAAAAGCTACATTTGGAGTATAAGACACATCCAAATTATCAGCCTCTTTTAGGGAGGAAAAAGTGTGTCTTATACTCCGAAAAATACAGTAGGTATAGTACTGCATATCATTTGAGCGGCATAGTGGACTAGTGGTGAAGTTCAATCCTAGGTAGCAGCAAATGTAGCTCTCTTAGGCTGCAAAGAGAAAATGTGTGCTGTGAACTCTGTGTGGTGTCAGGAAGGGCATCCAGCCAGTAAATGCTCATCTTCATCCCGTCGCCCTGACTCTACCCCAAATTAAGGGATTTTATGGTCATAAAAAAGGAATACTGTATATCGCTATTCAAGAAAGGGAAATAGGTAAACAGCTGAGAAAGGATTTTGTTTACATCAGCTAGGAATACGATTTGGTACAGAGAAAGAGAGACAGAAACACTTTTATTTCCCCCACAGACTGTCAATTCATTTGGCTGCCATAGACTTTAACGGGAAATAATAAAGACCCATTTTAATCAGGCTGTATCTAGCATAGTTACAGGTCAAGGCACTCCTCCAACAGGCTGTTGAGCAGCATAACACATTACTTTGTCACACTGGCAAAGTTTCCTGGGGATTTCTAACCATTTGGAGCAGACTTGGGAAAACCAGGGTTTCTCACAACTTTAGGGACAAACCTGGTTCCACAGCCTTGAACTTTAACAATGTTGTTGGACAAACCATATTGTTTTTATCCTTGAAAGCACAGCATTACAGCCTTTGTTTATTAAAATTGATTTTTGAAGAAGGAGGAGGAGGGGGAGGGGGAGGAGGAGGAAGAAGAGGAGGAGGAGTAGAAGAAGGAGGAGGAGGAGGAGGAGAAAGAGGAAGAGGAGGAGAAGGAGGAGGAGGAGGAAGAGAAGCAGGAGGAGGAGGAGGAGGAGCAGGAGGAGCAGAAGAAGAAGAAGAAG
>JANHFT010000047.1:108025-120746 GCA_032467955.1 Pseudoxenodon macrops | reverse complement strand
CGACGGCACCCTGACAAGGCCCTCTCTATGTGAGCGCACTGGTCGGTGGGAGGCTATTGGCGGCAGAAGGCGGTCTCCTAAGTAGCCCGGTCCAATGCCATGGAGCGCTTTAAAAGTGGCTACCAGCATACAGTACAATGCAGGCATATAAGTGAAGGTTTCAAGCATTGCACTGGTTGCTAATAGACACAGTGCCATTCTAAGAGCTGGTCTTAATCTTTAAAGTCATACATGACTTGGCAAGACTGAATCTGCAAGATTGACTTCTTCAAAACACCCCAAAATACCCTGTAGACTCATTCCAGGTGAAACTTAGCACTGAGGGATGTAGAGTCCCCAAGGTCAGACCAATACTTTTCTGTAGAGTTTCTAGAGAAGAGTCTCCTCTCAAGTTCAGGTTGCGCTTAAGCTGACATCTTTTAGAAAGCCCTTGTAATTCTCCTTCAGGTCAATGGTAGCCTTATGATTTGAATGGTTGTGGACTCCATTATCAATTGGTTTGTGTTTTGTTTGCATTGATATTATGCCTGTTTTGTCATTTTGTTAATTCAATTTTTGTTTCATGGTGTTGATTCCAATTACCTGTTGATTCCAATTAAACTGTAGTGAGTCAGTTGAAGTTGGCAGCATATCAAACAATCATATATAATTTAAGTGGGGTTAAAGATAGGAATTTCTTTATAAAAGCTGTTTGGTAGTACTGGAATATCACAAATAACAATGATAAACTCAGAGATCTAGTTATTGGATTCTTTTGTTTGATCGCAGATGATGGAATTTCCTTGACAAAATTGGCTGAGTCCGTAAAACAGATTTTGTGTTCATTCTGGAATGCTGTTTTTATTCTTTCTTCATGTGTTTTGATAAAGATTTATTTGTGGTACATATGGTTCATATCCCCCAAGGGACTCCATCAATTTTTAAATTTGAAAAGAGCCTAAGCTGTTCTTTTTTATGGCCAACTAATCACACAGTCACTAGGAAAGTTATTTCAGAGTCCATATAGAAAAAAGGGAAAGTAAATGTGATAATCTTACATATTGGAGGTTCTAATTCTCTTGAAAAGGCTAATTAAAATGGCACATAAATTTCACATGAGCCCCAGTGTCATGAGAGCAAGCTTTCATTTATGCAGTTAACTGCACAAAGGAACAATCAAGAATAAGCAGTTAGAAGGGACAGTTGGTGTTTTCTGCATTGTTCTATATATGCATTATTCTGTTTGTTTGTTTGTTTGTTTATTATCATGTATTATTTTTTGTTTCCCATCTTGCCACAAGGCAATTCTGTTATATATTATTATATGCATTATTCCATATATTGCTTCTTGAATTACAATCTTCAGACTTCTATAAAATTTCACAGAGCTATTTGTTGCTTGAATTAATTAATAAAATTATTTCATTGATGAAATATTGAAGCATCTTCCTGTTGCTGATACTGCTACTGTGTGCAAAGATAACTTTTAGTTAAACACTGCTCCAAAAATCTACCACTAGTTTCATTAGTTTCAATATATGGCAGTTATAGTGCAATAATGTAATTGGAGATGCTATTGTCTGCTATGTCCACAGTTTTATTGCCCTAGGAAGCCTGCAGCTATTAAAACATCACCAAAATAGAGATTTGAATAGTTCATGAAAATATAGCTCCATATGATTGTTTTAGGTTAATAATAATATAATGGAAAGTGTCACATAAAAATAAAGTGTTAACCTCCTAATCCTAAACATAGAAATAATATTAATTTGATAGCAGTTACTACTACCTGCATATGGTGAAAATGGCAACTGGATAAATAATTATGTGTTTTTGGTAAATTAATTTGCTCAATATAACTGAATTCATGCAACCAGCAAAATTATGTACTTAAAAGCACAGTCTTCAGATCTAACTGCAAATATTCTGACTGTGGTTTCATGCCCTAACCCCCATAACTTTAACCCTAGGCTGACTACTGTTGATGTCACCCCATTCCTAAGAGGTCTGTAAGGGGCGTGCATAAGTGAACCTACGGTCCCTGTCCTACTGTCCCCATTTATTCATATAATTATATAATCATGTAATTATAATCGTGTTTATACTTACATCTGTTTTCTTATACATGCTTGACAAAATAAATAAATAATAAATAAAATAATAAATTCAGATGCCCACTAGATGACAGGGGAAAAAATCAGGATGTTACCATTTGCTGCCATCTAGTACAGGTAATCCTTGAATTTCGAATGTAACGGAAACTGCCAATTACATTTTTAACTCAAGGATTCATAGGAATGAATAATGTAACTTGAACATGTTTGCTCCCAGCTTTTGCCCAAGCATTTGCTAATTGAATACGTGGATCATTAAGTGCACAAGGTATCTCAAGGTAGGGAGGATCATGGAGGGCCTAGTGATGGAACAGGCCACCCAAGGCCTCCCTGACCCACTGAGATACCTCTTGCTTCCTCATCCCATCCTGCTGCACCATATTCACTTACCTTGCAAAGATCTGTCTCCTCTCTGCTGCAGTTTCTTTGCCTTTGAGGAAGAGGAGAGCAGATTGATTTCCATTCTAGTGACTGGTCAGCTTGTAAATGCTTTTCACACTGAGAGTGAAATGTTCTGGGGGCCATGATCTCACGTGACTTCAAGCACCCATTCTCTGCAAAAGTGGATGGGTGCCTGAAGGTGCCTGAGATCATGGCTCCCCAGAACATTTCAAATCCTGTGCAAAAAGCATTTGAAAGCTAACCGGATACTGGAAGGGAGATTGTCCTGTTCTCCTTTCCCTCAAAGGCAAAGAAACTGTGGCAGAGAGGAGACAGATCATTGCAAGGTGAGTCCAGTATGGCAGGATGCGAGGGTGGAAACAATTGTGGGGGGGGGGGAATAGGGTGAATATTGCAGTGCCTCTGTGGTCATTTGTAAGGGCGAACAACTGCCATAATGCTGTAACATTTGTAATTTTGGGACTTTGTCATAAACACTTGGGGGTTATTGTATAACTTTGAATGGTCACTAAGTGAACTGTTGTAACTCGAGAATTACCTGTAATCATGCAATGGCTCAGAGGTTAAAGATGCTGAGCTTGTTAGCTGAAAAGCTATAGTGATATTACCAGAGAAGAAGCTATGCAAGATTAGGTTTACAAGTCTTAATGCCTTTTCGTGATGTTGTTACAGTGGGCTTTGGCACTTAGATCATTAGATATGAGCATTCCAAGGTCCTTGACAGAGTAAGTGTTGTCTACAAAATTGTGTGCACTCAGCTTGTATTTTGTGTTTTGATTCTTTTTGCCAATGTAAGACAGAGCATTTCTTGGTTGAGATTTGGACTTGCCAATTGTTTGACCATTCGGACACAAAGTCAAGGTCTTTTTGAAGGGTAGCATTGTCGCTGATGTTAAATAGTTTTGCATCATCGGCGAAAAGAATGCAGTTGCTTATAATATGATTGCAAAGGTCATATAAAAAGTGTTGGTCCTAGAACATTGCCTTGGGGGACACCACTGTTAACAAGTGCAGGATTTGATACGGTGCTCCCTATTTTGACCAATTGTTGTCTGTTTGACAGGAATGCAGCTATCCAATTATGTAGGGGTCCAGATATGCCATAGGATTTTAGTTTTAGAAGTAGTTTGTTGTGTACCACTGAAACAAAGGCTTTACAGAAGTCTATGTAAATTGTGTCTATTGCTTTGTCCTGATCGAGTTTTGTAGTCCATATGTTTTTGCAGTTGACGTTGTAGATTACAGGATATTTTTTTCTGAAACCAAATTCTTAAGTCTGAGTTGGTGCATGGCAGATGCTTGTCTGTTTAAATTCACAAGTCCCAGAACACTTTAGCTTATTCATTTTCTTTTACTTTGTCTATTTTGTGGTCCCACCATGTTCAATTATTATTGTTATTTTATTTTTTATTTTGAGATTTCATTGTAGTGGATATAGGCCTCTCTGTTTCTCTACTCTTGAAAAACAATTTGAAAATATTCTATTCTTGTTAAGACACAGAGAATACTATATAAACCTGCTGTGTTTAATTTCCCCAAGACATTTGTCCATAACTTCTCACTGTTTTCTAAAGAATTCCACACATTATAACTTATACAATTATTGTTTTTTTTCCTCAATGGGAAAAAAAGCTTCATAACATATCTCTAAAAATAACCAGTGTTATATGTTACATTTCCCTTATGTTTGGTGTCAGTAATATTAGCTATAAAAAGCTTTTTTCTTGAATAGATAGCTTGTGACAAGTACTTAAAGGAATTTATCCATTCTATTAGTAATTAGAGGATTTAAACAGTTTTGTAACAAGTCTATTAAATTTAACTGGAAAGAAGTAATTTGCAATATTATAAGATAACGTTAAAGAACATTTAGCAATTATATGTGTTTTAAGACGTGCTGATTGACACTGCCTATTTTCCCTTGGGAGAAGAGTGGTGTTATTGGGACTCATAGCAGAGGTGAAGCCTTAGAATCTCAGAATTCTGACCCACAGATTGTTACAATAATTTGAAAATGCACATATTCATAGCACTTTATAAAATGTGTATGTAATTTTTCCTTAACTAATAGTGTCACCTCTATGTTTTCAGAAGTAGACAATGTGATGACAATGCATTATTGGTCAACTGCTTTCCATGAGCCTTTCTTATGGAGTTATAATCCATGTAAGAGATATTTTTTTTAAATAGTCATAATCTTATCTTTTTAGGACATCAAAAGCATACAGAGATTGTTGCTGGCTTGCTTATGTATAGGGGATGGGAAACTCTCGAAAGCACCATAGCTGCAGATCTGTTTTTCAACATTGGGCTTTCAGAATACTAAATGGAGATCTCAAGAAAATAGGGCAAAATAAATCATCATTTCATATCCTCATGGTAGTAGCAATAGAACAAGTAGCAATTTAGTTCAAACTGCTTTTTGTCCTCCTCAGCTGAGCAACTTTAAGCCAACTATTCTTAAGACTTAATTAAAAGTGACAGGAGAGATTCGTAATCAATATTTCCTGAAGTTTTTGTTTTCTTTCAAGTCAGTTGGGTTGGATTATTAATTTGATCAGGAACTGGGTACAGAAAGAGGAGGAGGAGATCTATTTAACTTTTTTCAGTGATGGGTGTTCCTGATCTCAACTCATGCTTTGAAGCTGTACTCATCCATGAAGTTGACAAAGAGAAAAAAAATGTAGATGTTGCTGTATTTAGAATGTTATCTGGAATACCAAATGATAGTAGAAAGCAATAATCAACATTGTGAACCATGCCTTGCTTTCACTTCAATGCTCAAGTTGACTAGCAATTTCATGTTTTTATGTTCACAAACATCAATGTTTTGGAAATTATTTAGGTGATGTTTAGTTAACAAACCTTTTTAAAGCAGGAGATACAAAGCCATCACTTAATAGAAATAATAATAATGATGGTTTCAGGTTAGGTGTTTATAATGACCATTGATTGCTACATAAGTTTGCCTGCTCTTTTTTCCACTGATTTATTTATACCTATATCTATATTATCTATATCTATATCTATATCTATATCTATATCTATATCTATATCTATATCTATATCTGTACCTGTACCTGTACCTGTACCTGTACCTGTACCTGTACCTGTATCGGTATAGATATAGATAGATATAGATATAGATATAGATATATGGAATGGGTTATGGATCCTTCTGCTGCTAGTTAGCTCAGGGTTGCGCCGTATGCGCGTGTGCGAAGTGAGCGGATGCAGCAATGCACGAGCCTAGGTATGATTAAGGTACAGACAAGCATACCAAGTTCTAGCTTTGCTAAACATCTTTTCAACAGTTAAACTGCTAAATGACATTCCTAGACATAAGCTTTGTGCCACTTCATTCTTCTGTCAAAACGATATTGATGGAGACATGGGACAAATTACACGAGGGTATCAAGATTGTAGTTTGCTCTTTTTCAGAAAGTTTGATTGGTTATATGTGTTTCAGTTCGTGTGTGATTAAGAAATTATGATTTTATCTGGAATAGAGTTGCATAGTTCGATATCAATTCTTAAGAATTTGTTGCCATTTTATTTGTGTGTGTGTATGTCTCCCTGTTTTCCAACATAAGAGCTCTTTTAGTGAAATGCAATTATCTAAAGAAAGGCATACATAAATAACAAGAGATTCTTTTTTCACTTTTTAGTGATAGCGATAGCAATAGCAGACTTATATACTGCTTCACAATGCTTTGCAGCCCTCTCTAAGTGGTTTACAGAATCAGCATATTGCCCCCAACAATCTGGGTCTTCATTTTACCAACCTCGGAAGGATGATATTGAAGAACTGGAGCTTGGCCCAAGTATAGCTGTCTTTCCAGACCTCACATAATTAAGAAAGATAAAACAGTATTGTTTGTTTGTTTGTTTGTTGGTTGGTTGGTTGGTTGGTTGGTTTGTTTATTTGTTTGCTTGCTTGCTTGCTTGCTTGCTTGCTTGCTTGCTTGCTTGCTTGCTTGCTTGCTTGCTTGCTTGCTTGCTTGCTTGTTTAATATGCCACCCATCTCACTACTCAAAGTGACTCTGGATATTTATTATAATGACTACATAACCTACTAGCGTGGCACCCACAAGACTCTATGGCATCATGCATAACAACAACATCATGGCAATGCCAATGTTACTTATTTCTATCCCTACACTTAATGTCAGTCACAACAGTTATTTGATGACAGCATTACACAAGTACCCTTGTTTGGTTTTCACCGATTCCCTGTACAGATGTCCATATCCTATTAAGCCAAAAAAATACAAACTGTATTTTATTATTATTAGCTCTTATCTTGCCTAGACTTGGAGGAGTCTCTAAGAAGAGTAAGCCTATGCTGTTGTCAAACTTAGAGATCATTCATAAAATATGGTGTTTTAAATATTTAAATCTTCAACCCCAAAATTGCAATTTTCTTTGAATTAAGTCCAACCTGTGATGTGACAAAGTACCTACTACCTTTTTTTCCTATTTGGCTTGGAAATCCCCAAATGATTATGTTCAGGCAATTAAAATTCCCTAAAATGTGACTTTTTCCATTGTGAAAATAGGCTTGTTTGAAGCTATATTTTTGTTCATAATATGTCGTGGCAGTTCAAGAAAAATCCAAGGCTTAGAATTTATATTCATGCTGGAATTAAGACTGCCAAACAAAGTTCCAGTTTTTAATAATCTGGCAGCTTTTCCACACCTTGCCTGAGAGATAAAATTTACCTTTAGTTAATTGTTTACAAAGGAACAGATTTGCAAAGAGCCATGACTGTGTGTGATCTGGGAAAAGGTGGATTTTCTGTTACAATTCTTCCAATTTATGATTCAGTTAACATATGGTGCATTACTGACAGTGAAGAAGAAATAGCTCAATTTAACTCTTTCTTTAATTAATTTGAAAAAAATAATGGCATTAGGAACCTTCAGAGACCATTGCTATAATTGGTGAGCTTTTAAGCATCACCAAAGCAAAGAATATATAACACTAAAAATAGGCAATGGGGAATAAGAGGAATGTATCCTACTTCATAAAGATTGATGCACACTTAGAATTAATTGTGATAATTTAAAGAGAAATAAGATACATTGTCCCAGAGGGATGGAGCTTTGAACCAATGGAATATTTGCCAGTTCAATTTGCTGTCCAGTTGTAAGGTTTTAAAGGATTTGTGTTTAATGCATGCCCAGGTATATAATATATTAAGAAGATTTAACTATTCTGCCTGAAGAAGATAAAACTACAGGAAAATCTCACTGTAAGTTTATTATCGCTGATGCCCTTTCATGATGTCAGGACTCAGGTATATTAGATTTAAATTGTAATAGGAAGTACAATCTTTTTAGGATTGCTTCACCCTGTAAGATGGAGACGTTTTCTTTTTCACTGTGCATTGAAATTTATTGAACTCCCTTGTGCAAATCTTGTTAGTAGATCTACAGTATGTGCAATATGGGTTCTTTTAAATAAAGAAATAAGATGATAGTACACATTTGGATACCAATGTTTATTGTCAACTACAGGTTATAAATCACTATCAAGTTGTAGAATGTTGATTTGATGAAGCAAACAAATTCCAAAAGTTATTCAGTGCAATTCCATCAAATATCACACTCAAGGATTTCAGTTCATAAAAACATTTGGAGAGGGAGAGTTGTCAATTGAATTTTATAGTTATTGGGATATGCCATACAATTTGCATTTTAATGGTTTTTCACTGAAATTTATAGAGATGAGCTTAAGTTGAATACATATAAATTGGGATGATAAGAGAGAGACAGAGACAGAGACACAGAGAGAATTATGTTGCCTGTAGTTTGAAAACAGCAATATTTTCTTGTAAACATATAGTTTTTGTAAATAATAAAATAACCCTTCTCCAAAATAAAAATGCAACTATATGCTTTCTGATAGTTATTATCATTATTAAAATTCATATCTTTGACTTAGGTAACAAGTAGAGGTCGGTTCCTACCGGTTCGGATCACTTCTAGCGAGTAGGTAGTAAGCCGCTGGTGATGTCATGGAATTGGTTCTGGTCCGTGGACGCCGCCATCTCTTTTTTTGAATTTTTTCCGGGTTTTTTTCTTCTGCGCATGCGCAGAGTTTCTGGCACTGTGCATGCATCATCATCTTGTTTTTGTCCTTTTTTGGGGAGCATTTTTGGGAATTTGTTTCTACTGCACATGTGCGCACCCACACAGTGCGAGTGGCAGCAAACCGGTGTCGAGATAAGTTAGAACCCACCCTTGGTAGTAAACATAGATGGTTCTGCTAATAGAATTTTGGAATAAGCATGTTGAATTCAGTCTGTTGAGCACTTGGCAAATTTCAATGGATGTAGACAATAACCAAGTTGTGGTTATAATTTTCAAAGTAAATCCTTAAAGCAGATCAGAATAGGTCTGACTACATTATATATATACATACAGAGCCCTACTGGAAATTTATTCTATTGTACTTGGTTGCTAGGCAAAATGTTTGCATCATTTCTAAAATCTCTATACTGCCAAGTACAATTTTTGTAAAACCTTGCATACTTGCAAGCCAGCATCTTTAATGTTAGTCAAGGTAAAAGCACGATTTTGAAAACTGTAAGAGTAATTTCTCTACCAAATGTTTAGCATACCAATTCAGATCATTTCTTTGAAACTTTTCTTTCTCATGGCCCTACATTTCCTCCTACTTTGTACGCCAACTGAATTTTTCCTACTTGCTTCCCATCATATTTCATAATTTTTAAAACTCCAATTAAAATAGGTTAATTTTTATGTTATATCTTGAGCTCTTAGAGGAATGTCAGGCTAGAAATCAAATTAATAAACATATGGAAGAGAGTCTGGCTCTTCCCATTGACCCATAATTTTGATTATTTGAGGCTGAACAGATAATGTGAATTTACAGACACACACACACATACACTAATTAGAATTGTTCTAATTTTGCTATTCTAACTCTGAATTTTCTCTTTTCCAATTAAGAAAAGTATTGTTGACAAAGAGAAGCTAAATATCTATGACTGCTATTGTAAAATAATCATTATGATTTTCCTAGATTCTTGATCTATAAGAGAGCTATAAATCATTAACCTACTATCTGGTGCAAGCATATTTAATTCTTTGAATTTAATAGAAGCAAAAAATAAGTGAGAGAGTGAAAAGATATTTGATAAATTATATCATAAATAACAAATGAGATGGATGTCAGAGTTCCAAGTAACATCCACAATGAAAGAAAACTCCATGGCTTGAGTTTCCTCAAAGTTCCATTTTATTTGAGATGTCATAGTGGCACATCTGGGAAAACCCGAATCTGAAAGCTCCCAGGGTTTGCCCCCCAAAGAAAAGTTCAAGTCCCTGTCCAACACCCACAAGTCCATTACATGGTCCAATTACAGCATGGTCCCAACTGAACAGGCATCCCAGGTCCAGCCTCCTAGGTACAAGGCAAGACAGCCTTGACTTTCAGAGAAAGGAATGTTATTATGACTATGTATCACCCAGGCTCCATACAACCCCCCCTCCATCCTAGTTTCCCACACTAGGAAATGTGGCAGGCCTGAAGGCACAACAACAGAAATGGCTTCCAGGCCTGACAGTTGATTAATAAGGAAAAACCTGTTTGAATGTTAACATCATAACTGCTGCTAAGACTAGGAGGTAGAGTTCAATTTCTATTTTTTCCTCTGTATGAATCATTACAGTTATTGCAGAAGCACAAGGAACTCCTGTTATTGGTAAATAGATATTAAAAATATTTCTGGCCAGTTAGCTTTGGATATATCAAATTTAGGTATTTATATACCAATATGAGAAAATGGAGAAAAATTAAACAAGGCAGTACCACAAATTCTTTGAGTTTCTTTGTCACGTTGGAATATATCACAATATTAGGGATGGTTTCTTGGCTTTCAATACACATTTAATGTGTGCCATTGTTTCCATCACATTAAGTCTCTACATCTGTTATTACAAATATCATGTACAGCATTTTGCATGCACCATGTGTATTTTATCAAAAGAATCCAACTTTTAAAACATTCAGCTTCATTCAGTGATGACCCCAAATGATGTTTGCTTCTATAAAGCTGTTTTTCACTCTCCAAATCCTGGACATACAGAGCAGGTGTGGGTTCTAACTTACCTCACCGCCAGTTCGCTGCCTCCTGATCCGCGTGGGCACTCCTCACGGGCGTGTGCACTTCACACACATGCATGCGCAGTACAAAAAAATTACAAAAGAGGCCAAAAACAAGATGGTGACACATGCGCAGTGCCAGAAACTCTGCTTCTGCGCATGCGCAGAAGAAAAAAATGGAAAAAAATAAAAAAAGATGGCAGCATCCATGGACCAGAACTGATTCTATGATGTCACCAGCAGCTTACTACCTACTCTATAGAGCCAGTCCGAACTGGTAGGAACCCACCTCTGATACAGAGGGTGAAGGAGGAAAGAGGAAGGCTCTAATCATACAAAATTGTCTATTCTGTTGTCAGAGAAATACAAATGTCATGTTTTGAAAGAGAAATGTATACGCTTAAGTGGCTTATTTGATCTGGAAATTTGTTTGGCACTAAGCAAAACTATCTCTCACATTTGATTATCATGACTGCCTGCTTCATATCCTCTGATTATTTTAAACTTGAACAATGAAGAAGATATGACAACTTCCATTTGTCCTCCCTGTTGTGTTGATGTCTCCATTTCCTGAAAAGGCATAGCAGAGAAAAAGTCTGGAAACTAAAACTGGCCATGAATTCCAAATACCTGAAGGAAATTATTGTGGGCAAGAGGTTTCATGCTCAGAATTATTAACAAGGGAGGTCAGAGCAGCAAAAAGCCAAGGAATCAGTTTTCAAGAAATAAACCAGCAAACATGTGGAAAACTGTTAAAAATATCACCGGTTACAGCAAACTTCCTTCCCATGCTGAAGGAAATCAACAACTGGCAAATGACCCAAATGTGTTTTACTGTAGGTTTGATAGAAAACTACTGCCACCCACCTCCACAATCCCCATCTCAGACACACCAACAACAGCTAAGCCTCCTACAACCTACCCCATCCCATTGGGCCCATCAGTTTTTGTGATTACAAAGAATGAGGTGCAAGATCTATTTCACAGACAAAAGCCAGGAAAAGCCCCAGACAAAATAATTTAAAAGCTTATGCTGACCAATTGGCCTCCATCTTCACTGACATCTTTAATAAATCACTACAGACATGCTATATTCCTTCTTGCTTCAAATGCTCTACTATCATCCCAGTGCTGAAGAAACCCTCCATCAAGGAACTGATTTACTTCAGACTGGTTGCTCTAACATCTGTAGTTATGAAGACCTTTGAAAAGCTAGTGCTGGCCCACCTCAAAAGCTTCACAGATCCTTTGTAATTTGCCTACCCAACAAATAGATTGACAGAAGATGCTATTAATATGACTTTGCATTACATTCTACAACATCTTGAATCTCCAGACGCCTATGCAAGGGTTCTCTTTGTAGACTTCAGCTCAGCATTCAATACCATCATTCCAGATATTCTTCTAACTAAACTAAATAAGCTAGCTGTACCTGACCATACTTGTAAATGAATCATAAGCTTCCTAACAGACAGGAAGCAACAGTTGAATCTAGGGACCCAGATTGTTGGGGGCAATATGCTCACTCTGTAAATCACTTAGAGAGGGATGTAAAGCACTGTGAATTGGCATATAAGTCTAAATGCTATTGCTAAATGTTAACTGCAGCAGTTAAAGTACAAGTGATCCTCAAATTATGATCACAATTGAGTTCAAAATTTCTGTTGCTAAGCGAGATGGTTGTTACGTCAGTTTTGCCCATTCCATGATCTTTCTTGTCACATGTATGTGAATGACTAGAGTTGTTAAATTAGTAATATAGTTGTTAAGTGAATCTGACTTTCCCATTGACTTTGCTTGTCAGAAGATGATGACATAACCCTAGGACATCATAAGCATGAGTCAGTTGCCAAGAGTCTGGATTTTAATCACATGACCATGGGGATGCTGCAATGGTTGTAAATGTGGAAAATGGTCACAAGTCATATTTTTCAGTGTCGTTCAGTGACTTAGAAATGAACTGCTATAAGTTGAGCACTACCTGTAGTGGGCAAATAGTGTCCCTAATTCAGTAGTTCTTAACCTTGTTGGAGGTACTGACCCCCACCAGTTTCATATGTGCATTCACCGAACCCTTCTTAATTGGAAAAA
>JANHFT010000047.1:83453-94777 GCA_032467955.1 Pseudoxenodon macrops | reverse complement strand
ATATGTTTGTGTTTATATATGTTTTACTTTATTGTCTATCACCTCCGATTGAGGGGGTGATTATTATTATTTTTTTTTAATGTAAAAAATTCCAATAAAGACTATTTAAAAAAAAAAAAAAAGATGAATGACCTCTAAAGGAAATTTGCTCTTCATGTGCAAACAGTTCTTGAACAGCAAAACTATCTAATAAATATAATGGAGATAAGGAATCATCTGTCAACACACAAACTGCTGTACCTTATTTACACAATATTGCAAACTGATTGAAAAAAATTAACATTTTTGTTGGATTCAGCTTTGCGATGACCCAATTAGAATACTTGGTTTCAACTGACAGAATTTAACCTCTACCTAAGTGAATATTTTATGTAAAAAAAATTACTAGTCTGCCCAAATTGTATTTTGACATACTTTAGAAATGATAGTAAAAGAAAGCTCCTATGTCTCATTATATTAGTTTGCATCATTATGTTTTAATTGCTGAACAAATTTATTTTTAATGGCACTTGAGAGGGATAAAAGCACATTAAATTATCAGTTTTTTTAAAGGCATTCTATTTTCTAAGAAAATTACATACTCACTCACATACACATACACACACAGATGTATAAATAATGTTTCCTTTTCCCTAACAAAGGGCACATTATGGATTTTAAAAAAACTAGCATAGACAATAATGATCCACTTTTTAAGCAATATGTATAATAATATGCCTTTGTATGTTCTGTCATGTATCTTTTCTTTTTGCTGAAGCATGTAAAAAATTACATGCTTCATAAACATAAATCATAAACTTTTGGATTGGGGTAGAAAAATATTTATTTTATCATATTTTATTAATAATTCATTTTCTGCAGCAGCCTGGGGACAATTCACAAATGGAAGCCTATTTTTAGGTACACTCTTATTAGATCAGAATATATTTTATTTTTTTTAGCATATAGTCATATATTGGTGAAAAAAATTGAAATTATCTAAATTAATAAACAGTTCAGGTTGCACAATTGTTGTATGTATATGTATAGCTGTGTTTATACTGCGAAGCATATATCACCTGTATTGAAATGCTGCAAAATTAACTTTGTTAATTATCTTATGTAGTTGCTTTGTATCTTATGTAGGTTTGGAAGAATCAGCCCCTATCATTAATGCTGTTTAATAATTTTTTTTTAAACAATATTATTCTATATAAAAAACAAAGTAAAAGTAAAGTAGTTGTATTTGAATCTCTCTTGTAATTATCAATCTATGCATGTTACCATAATTTAGTATTCAGTTTTTAAGAGTTTAATTTAGCATATTAAAATAAAATGAGCAAATACAATTGTAGCAATTTTTAAAATTAATTATCTCCCTTATATAAAACATCTTCATCTGGGGAGTAATTAAAGGTAATGTTTATCTGTACATCAATATTTATTATGTCACCTATCAAAACTAAATGTATAAACATACATTCAATAGAATCCTCACAGAGATAGTTTATCTGGATGACAAAGTATTTTAAATGTACTGTGAATATTTCCCCAATATTTTTTTTAACTTTCAGCAGTGAAACTCACATTAAGTATTAAAGTTCATTATCAAATGTTTGGCCCAAAGGTGCTTTTTCAAGAGGTAACTGGACTTTTTGCTTTTTCTTTGAAGATGTTTCACTTCTCAGCCAAGAAGCTTCTTCAGCTCTGTCAAATATCTGATTATTTGAATCATCCTTTTTTGTCCTGTGTATAATTCATAGGAAGTTCAAGGATAATGTAAATTTGTGGTTTCAAAATTTAACCTCTTTCTGAGTTAGTACTTAGAACTACTTCTAAGTTAGTATTTGCTTATCATTTGAATTTGTTTGTAGATACTTGCATAGGCAACAGCCTTGATTATTGGAATATTACACCTGTATTTTATTTTACTTGCTGCTACGAAAGAGCTTGATTTCTGATAGTTGTCTGTACACATATATTATTGAAATCTTGTTTTTTGCCTAGACGTCACCCCAAAAATATGATTCCCAATCTTGATTTTAGTTTCAATTGGACACTGGCTCAGACTTTGATGGAAACAGCAGGAATAAAATGCCACTGTCCACATATGTTTGTGACTAATCTCAATTAATGCAATTTTTTCTTACTCCTCTACTAAGCAAATAAATATAAGATATAGTAGAATATATATTGATATCTGTACATGGCCAAAAGGTTTGATCGTGGGGCAAATACCTTTCAAGATTTTCATTAATTGCTTGGCTGACTAGCTGGAGGGAATCCCGATCACATTTGCATATAACATAAAGTTTGGTGAGATGCCTAACACTCTGATCTTGATAGTTTAGAGAAAGGGACTGAAAGTAGAAGAATGACATTTAAGAGAGAAAAATTCAAAGTTCTTTCCTTAGGAACAAATAAATCAAATATAGGTTGGGGAATACATGGCTTGGCAATCATGCACATGAAAAGGATTTTGGAGCGGCAGCTAATCACAAGATGAATATAAATTAGCAGTGTGACCTGACTGCTAAAAAGACAGATGCATTTTTAGACTGCATCAGTAAGAAATATAATTTCCAAATCAAAGAAAATAATGCTGCCACTATATTTTCAGTGGACCAGACACCACTTCTGTGTAGCCTTGAGCACCATATCTTAAGAAAAAATTCATTTACTCCAAATAGTTTTGGTTTTTTTCTTGGTGATGCTTCATTAATTTGATTTTTATCTGATATCTTGTTTTGGGTCTTTATAACTCAGTTTGGTTCAGAAATGACTCAAGATTGATTTTATGCTTCATGAGTTTATCTAGAAAAGTTATTTTTAAATATGATCTTCAATTCTATTTCCAGAATTAGATCTAGCCCTTTTTCCTTTGAGGATTTGACTACTTTCTCCTCATTTATCCCTCTAGAACAAGGGTGTCAAACTCAAGGCCCATGGGCCAGATTCGGTTCAAGGGTGCTTAGATCTGGCCCATGGGGCCTCTGCCAGAAAAAATGGAGTTCAACAAGGATTGTGTGCGGCCCTCACGATCTCCGTTTTCACTGGCAGAGGGTTGCAGTAGGCCATCCCAGTTGAAAATTGAGCTCGTGAGGACCATTTACAACCCTCACATGCTCCATTTTTTCTGGCAGAGGGTTGCAGGAGGCTGTCCCAGCCAAAAACAGAGATCAGGAGCCCATTTTCACTGGCAAAACACTTGGGCCACCATAGATGCCCCCTAAAATGAGTGACATAAATCTGGCCATACCCCTCTGGGTCCCCAAGGTCAAACACAATCCTGATGCGCCCCTCAATTAAATTGAGTTTGACATCCCTGTCCTAGAATAAACCAAGTAGATCCAAGGCATGGTAATATTTTTGAATCCCTTATAATAATCTCTGGGATTCACAAATACATTAAACTGATGATAACTTAAGCCAATGTTGGCTCACTGGTTGTGACAAGAATTGACCAACTAGCTTGTTACCTAATCTTGACATTGGTGGCTGAGACAGAATGGCTGGTCCAAAGTTACACAGCCAGATGAATAGCATTCTCTCCCTCACCTGAGTTTATTTATTCATTCATTTGAACATCAATGTTGTCCATAGGCTTATGATGATTAAGAATATATACTTTTTAATATTCAAGTAGAAAACAAAAGTAGAAAATAGCCCAAATGGGATAATTATTTCAAATTCTCCATGGGCAATATAAAATGATGTTTCCTTTCTGTAACTGAGGTAAGTATATAGGTTTTTTGCCCTATATTTCCTCAATAATCTATCAATTTGTATCCTGGAGTCACAGATATCCCAGTAATAGACCATATATTAAACAAATCCTGTTATTTCCCCATAAGTGATTAAAAGTTTTCAACCTCTTCCAATTCTTTCTATCTTAAGGAGTATGTAGAATTAATATATCAGTCTATGTGTGAGGATGAAGTGTACAGCCACTGTTTCCTCAGTAAAAAGAATGCTTGCTTTCATATATTTTTCCAACAGTTTTGACTGTCAAATTAATTTTTCTCAAAATGAGAATGAAAATGTGGTTCTCCAAGCTAAATCCAAACCAAAGGTGTACTATTTGCAAGCCACTCCACCTGCCATGGTTCTTAAAAATCAGTTTCTGATAATACATCCAGCCATTATTTCACTTTCATATTAAATTAGAAGGCAATGATTAAAACCTTTCGATAAGCTTCTAGACGCCTTAGACTTCTATGCCATTTACAAAGTTCTCTAAGCAATAGAATTATATACATTGGTTTTAGGAGTTATTTGTAGTAAGAAGCAGGAGGATTCTATCTTTGCCTTCAATGCTGTATCAGGAACACCAAAAATGGAATTGATGTTGCCTCATATGAAAAGACTCTGCATAGAAGCAATTTATTGAGCAAACCAATGTAAAGCTCTCCTCTTAGAAATGGGGTCCTTGTCCACATGCATCACCTGAAATTTTGTTGAAGGGCAATATTCCTTTGAGATGCTGCAAAGTGCTATTAGTTATGCACTGCCTGAAGAAGTACATGCAGCTCTTATTAACTGCATTGTTTTTTTGAGATCCAAAGAGCAAGTGTGAGTAAGACAGAGAGAGACAAAAAGAGTATTTTTCTATTGAAATGGAATTAGAAAATAATAATACTAGCAATAGCACTTAGACTTAAATACAGCTTCATAGTGCTTTTACATAGTGCTTATAAGCAATTTACAGAGCCCCCAACAATCCTCATTTTACCCACCTCAGAAGGATAGAAGGCTGAGTCAACCTTGAGCCAGTGAGATTTGAACTGCAGCTAGCAGTCAGCTGAACCAGCCTGCAGTACTGCACTCTAACCACTGTGCTACCTCTGCTCTAATGCCCTGGAAATAAACAAAACAAAACAAAAAAGAATGCACAAATATACAGAATAAGAACCAGAACTCTCTCAGAAGTAAAAAAATATATAAGTTCACCAGTATGGATGAATTAAGACTGAGGTCTTAGAAGCCTCTTGTTTCCATAGTTTTTTTTTAACCTCTTTTCTCTCTATATTCTCCATATTCCTTACCTTCTTTGTTTTTTCTTAATCCATTTGTCTGAGTGAGGGTTGAATGACTGCTTTCTGCTTGGATGTTCTTCTCTGCATTCTCTAAATTTTATTCCCTGTCTTCTTTCGTTCATTTCTTTTTTAACTTAGCTGGCCTTGTAACATTTATGGTTAAGCTTTGTGAGACCATGCACTTATTGGGGTGAAAAATCATTTAAACAAGTTTGCAGTTGTTGTTGCAGTTGCTTCATGAGCATATTTCTCTTTTAGGCACCCAAAAAGATTCTAATTGCTTGAACAACTAAGTTATTTTTCAGACAAAAGTTCATATCTTATATGAATAGAGTCATAAGAAGTATCTTATTATACAAATAAATATTCATAGAACATACTTCTCTATTAATCTTAAGGGTCTTGTGCTACGTTTTAAATTAATATCACTTGCACTTCTTTCCAATTATAGATGGTGAAAATATACTCTTTCCTTTAATCTTGCTTAGTTTCACATTGCCCTAATTGCTTGGAGTGATTTATTTTTCAAGTTTCTCACAGCCAGTTGTCAATTATCTGCAAGCAATCAGCAACTTACTGTCTTAATGTATCCTTGAGTATTTTGAAGATTTCTCTTGAACAGTCATACATCATGTTATAAAAATAATTGCTTCCAAATAATGTCATATTGAACTTTCCCAAACATTAAGATTACTGATAATTCCAAGTCAGTCCTGGCATTATCTATTGGACTGGCACAGGGGCAGGCATCTTGTCATAATAATTCAATCTTTTTAGATACATTCATAATTACCGTAACTCAGAACAATTTTATATTTCATTTTAAGTAGTATGTATAATTGAAAAGGCTATTGTTGGAAGGAGAAGAATTCTTAGTGGGCAGAAAGAAACAATGGAAACATGTATAGCCAGATTAGGAGCCACATGTCACCATGGTTTCTTCCCATCCACTAAACAGACAAAATTAGTGCACTTTAGATCCCTTCAATAAAAAACACCCAAGAAGTGTGCCTTCTCCAGCATGACACCTGCCTCTAGAGTCATATACCTCCAAGATCCATTTGACTTCCAAATTGATGATGTTCAGCAAGTCTTTAAGAATGTGACTGTTCTCTAAAGCCTATGGAAGCATATTTGTGGAACCCCTGTTGTTCATGTTATGGTATAGAAGCTGTGATTATCTAGACATGTTAGGTTTTCTTTTTATTGTTGTCTATTTTTACTGCTTGCCAACCAAACACATTCTGGAGCTGAATGATAGTAAAACAAAGTGAAGTGAACTCACTTTAGTATGAGAAGTAATTCTGTTAGCAAAAAAAAGTGGATTACAATTAAATCAAACTACTTGGATTTAGTTTACAATTGTGCACACAATGCAGGATTGTTGAGCCCTTTAAAGGATAATATATATCATCAATGACAGTTAAGTACATGATCCAGCCCATTTATTTACCCTGATTGTGACAACCTATTGATAATTTTTCTTCATCTGCAACATGTAGAAAACTTGCATATGTTTCCTGCTCCAAATAATTGGCCGCTACTTATCTGTGTAGAAGAACATAATACGATGGCATCAGAACAAAGTATCCGAATTATATGTAATGGGCAACAATAGATTCAAAGGCTTAAAAATGTTGAACCTCATATGCTGTCCAATTGTCTCTCTTCTGTGTTCATCTCAGTGAAAAGAAAATAGGAAGATTCTGATTCCTTATTTAAACAGGTAGTATTTCTATGCAAGAAATGGATTGTTTAACCTACAGTTAGTGAGGACAAATTGAATCAAAACATGGTTGTCGACTATGGCTTTTTCTAAAACAAAGCCATTAAGTTTACATATCCTAAAATAGAAAAATAAGATAGCTGCTTTCAGCATAGTGTAATGTAGAGCTAAAGATGTTACTGTAAATAGCTCATTCACATAATAAAAAAACAATGGTTTTCAAAAATATTTACATTCGATTAATAGATGGATAAAGAGAATTTGACACAGAAATGTGCAGTTGAGTAAAATCCTGTTTCTTGGAACAAGTTGTCATATTTCTACATACTTTTCACATCTCTAGATAGGTGTGTTTTCAGATTTGACCCTGCAGACACAGAATAATTTAGTTTATTCTTTACAAATTGCATACTATTTTAGACCATCAATATGTAGCAAGGTACAGTGTTTGTAGAACGACAGTATAATGTCTTTTTTCTTTTCTCCTTTCTTTTTGCCCTTCCCATTTCCCTTTTGATTATGTTGATTACAACAAACTTTGGAACATACTCAAAAAATGGGAATCCAAGAATATCTCATTATCCTCATGAGAAACCTATATATATATATATATATATATATATATATTAAAAAGCCGCAGTACAGACAGAACATTTCTTTCTTTCTTTCTTTCTTTCTTTCTTCTTTCCTTCCTTCCCTCCCTCTTTTTTATTTCTTTCACAACCATTTGAGTTCTAGAGATACTAAACCCATTCTTTATGAGGGATCTGGAAACCTTTCTTTATTAGGCTTTTTTAATTATCACTGCTTTCAAAGATTAGCTGTGCAGTATTTTACTAAGTAAAAATAATAGTAGCAAAAGTGTTGGATTTATTTGATTGACAGGATATTAAGTGATATAGCTATTATCTCCTCTTCCATTGTAAATCATCAAATGGGACCTTCAGTCAGCTTGGTAATAATAATGGCAGATGAATGCTGTGAGACTATAAGGCAGCAAACTGTATCTGCCACTATATCTAGAATTCACTTATAACTCAAATCACAGTGACAAAATGCTTGTGCAGTAGATTGGAAAAAAGGTCCATTATTATTTATTTGTCTTGCCCAGGAACACAAGACTAATGAAATTTCATTGAATAGCATGCATGTCAAGATTACTATATATCATAAAGACACATCCTTCTAACTTTGTAGTAGATATTTGTCTCTGTTATTAGATATTTGCTTCCACAATACTTTGATGTTTGAAGGACATGGCCAAGTTCATGGCATAAAACAAATCACCTGCACAAAAGAAAATAATTGATCTTTCATGCATCTTGCACAATACAAAAGAACCATGCAGGAAATGTAGTTATAGCTTGTAATTTCAGAAGAGCCCGCCTTTCTTATAGTTGAATCAGATATACAACTAAATCATTTCCTCTTCTTTGTGTTCTTTGGTGAGGGACAGTCAATAGCAGAATTGAGCAAATTTCATATATTGGATGACAGATCAAACTCTTATAATGTAATATATTAGCAGTCCAAAGCAACTCAATTGATGTCAACAGTATCTATCCAAATGGCTTCTTCTTAATTTTCACCATGTTACTATTGCCAATTGTAAGCTGTTCCACTGTATAAATTATGCTTGGATGTGAAATTTGCAAAGAAAAAACGAGAGAAAGCAAATGCATTTCCTGCTAGTTTGAAATTTCATAAATATCTTCCTAATCTAGCTTCCCACAGAAAACTACTAACCTAGAGAATAGACAAAAAGGGGGAAGCTGCAGTAACAAGGTCCATATTTTATATTCAGAAATTGAACCACTAACTTTCAACTCTTCCCTTTTCCATTTCTTTTTCTTCATCCATGAGTCAGCATTCAGCTCTTTTGAGGGCTGCTTTTTGTTTGCTTTGAATAGAGGATTATATTTATGAGCCCTTAGTTCCAACCTAAGGACTTTTGGAAGTCCTTGAGGGTTTTTAAACTTTATTATAACAAAAAATAGAAATGAAGGCAAATATACATGTCCCAGGATAATGTTGTAGGATCCAATTTGGGACAGTCATAGGAATCAGAGGTTTATTATTTTGAGATTTTGCAGTTCTGTTGGAGCCCATCCTCAGGGAATTTCTCAGAGAGAGAGAGAAAATAGAAAAAACAAAATAGAAATCACAATTTGGCAACATTTCTCCCCCCCCCCAAAAAAACACCTTTTAGACTGAAGTCTGTCAGGATTTACACACTGTATAGCCTCTGGATCCCCCAGTTGGGCACCTTTCATAAAAAGAAAAAAATTGCATTAAAACCACTCCTGGAACCTCGCTGAGTGAGTCCTTCTGGCTAAAGATTAACTGAGCTTTGGAAGAGATGTTTGAATTGCCAAGCTGGCTTTGTATATTAGCTGCAACATCTCAGAATGATCTCATTAACTGGCTTTAAATTGGGCAGTACAGCCACATTTTTCCAAGCCAATTGTGCTTGACTTCTGCCCACTGAGGATGTGTGTGGTGATGGGATTTTTGGAGAGCAATGAGGCTGGCAAAGGAGAATTAGGATCTCCAGGCACCTTTGGCTACTGATTGTTTTCCTCTGCTTCAGACCAAATAAACCATCTAAGTTACATGAATGCCAAACTAACTGCAATTCATCTAGTCCATTTCTATGCTTGTTGAAGAAAAGAAGAAGAAAGGCCACACTCTTGATATCATATACTTGTTGGACAACTTTTATTATTTTACTAGCTGAATATCTGTTCACTGCTATGAAACTACATGATCGGGCTTCATAAATCGACACATACAGCTTGAAAATTAATGAGTAGTTACAATCAGCCTCTCTTCTTCCCTTTTCTCCCTCAGCCTTGCCCCATAGAACCCTCCCCTATCCTATCCCCTTCTCTCCCTCAGCCTTGCCCACAGAAGCCTCCCCTATGCTATCCCCTGCTTGCTGCTGTTAAAGTAAAATGGAAACTGAAACTCTTCTCCTCTGCTTGTGTTTTGCATTTGGATCAGATTTCTTTTCAGGTGGGGAGGGAGAGTAGATCTTCTTAGCATCAGAGCATGTTAATAATAATATAGGAAATACTAATGCTCTGATAGTCATTTCAAAAAAACTTTCTTAGTGAGCACCTAGAAGCCAAGAGGAACATATGTGGCAAATTTCAAGTTTGTAGGCTTTACAGTTATTGAGATTTTGTGATGATGCATGAGTCGTATTCCGCTTTTATATATATATAGATTGTTTGTCTATTTATTTAGTTATTTAGTTATGTATAATTTTCAAAAGATATACAAGATATTATCTAAAGCACTTATTTAATGACTGGGAAAAGTTAAAGTATCGACAAAGACCAAAGAATTGTGCTTGTCTATCAGAAGAATTGTGCTCACCTGTGTTCTGACAGATGAGCACAATTCAAAATGCACTGATGATGTCTCCTCAAATAGTGATGAAACATTTTCAACCAAATTGCCAAGCTTGGAGCTCAAACCAATAGCCTAACTACCAACCCGAGTTAATATTCAAACACATTTCAAAGCATTCTACATTATAGCTTGCTTAAAATGAGCTTCATGGTACTTCATCATTTAATTCAAGGATGAAGATTTGTCCTGTTAAAATAAGCCCAAAAGGAACAATTAATCCCACTTTAAGATTTTTTTTTTCTTGATTGCCAGCCAATTTCATAAACATATCCAAAGGTATCTGGAAATTTAAATCTCATTGATGTGGGAATATCAGAGACTTTGAAAAGGGTAGTTGTGGGTCACATGCAGGTCCTGGCGCCAGCCTTCCATTTCATAGGTTCACAATTTAGTTCTCAGTTTTAGCTGCTAATCAGTTTTCAAAATGATGTTTCAGCTTTATAGAAGCAAAGTAGCTTTCACTGAAGGTTTGTAACTTTGTTTTAACATGTTTGTGTTGTACCTTAAATTAAAAAAAAAACAATGGAAAGGGAGACGAAGAAGGACAAAAGGAAGCCATTTGCAGTGGGCAAAACATGGTACAAAATGTATGCATTATTCACCTGTAAGGACACAAATCACAGTAAAAGAAGTAATGGTAGATGTAAAGTCTGCACCTCAAAGAGGCAGGGACAAAATGGGAGCCAGGTTATATACACATTATGGTCTTCATAACCATTGCAGGATGAACTGGAAGAAACAAATAAAAAAGGAAACTGCCAACCAGTTAAGAAAAGGAGGTTATAGTGAAATGGATGTATATTCACTGGAAGGGAGGAGCCATGGCAAACACTGATGCACTGCGGTTGCTACTAGACTGGAATAAAGCACATATGGTTAGACAAGTTTAAGATGATTCAAGATGGGAAACAGTACTTTTGAAATTTCAGAACACAGAACCCATGTTTTTGCATGGGTTGAGACTGTATTGGGTGGAAAGCCAGTTTGGTTAACATGTCAAGCTAGAAAAAAGGAGACTGTGAATGTTATTTCCTAGCAGGGTGATTTTGGCCCAGTTGCTCACGTTCAATCCTAGATGAAATTTTACCAAGAAGTCAAAAATCAACACTGATTCAAAGAAAGAGAGAGGGGGTGGGGGGGGGAGGGAGGGAGAAAAGGGAGGGACA